>WYDK02000017.1:3272575-3291932 GCA_009867345.2 Toxicodendron radicans
AATTAATTAATTAATTATATACAACTTGTGTAAGTGGACTTTGAAGAGGCCAACTTTATTAATTTCTCTTTCAATTTACAACTGCAATTGGGTCAATGGATTAGATTTTTAGAATCCGAGTTAACGACTCTTCCAAACCCAAATAATGGTTTAATGATAATTTTTCATCCATAAATTTTTAAAATATCACTTATTCATCCAAAATAATATATTTTCTGATTCAATAACAAACTAAGAGTAAACTCGATCCATGTTATTGAGTTTTTTAAAAATAAGAGACCAATGAGTTTTTTTATGATAGAATGTTGGATTTTTGTGGTCGAAATTTGATTTGGGAGGGCAACGATGTACAAACTCTGATCACTCGATTGTCAACGATTTTCTGGGTTTGCGAGAGTAAGATTCGAGGGATTTTGATGAGTAATGATTGAAAAAGATAATAGTGGTAGTTTGAGATCACAACTCGCAACAATCTCGAAATCAGTCAGCGATTGGAGAAACAAGTGGGAAAATGTCATTAAAATGTGTCATTTAGATAGAAAAATGATATTATTAAAATTTGTCATTTAGATAGAAAAATGATATTTTAAAAGTATGTGAATGAAAAAAATATCATTAAGTCATTATTTGGGTGCGAAAAAGTTATTTTACTCTTTAGAATCACAATAAATATCAAATAAATCTAATTTTAAATGGAAAAAAAATCTTAAAATTTATAAAAAGGAATCTGAGTATAAATAAACAATGAGATTTGATAATTAATTCCAAAAAATAATTATTATTATTAAGTAATTATTAAGAGAAGCTTCGTTGACTGTACTGGTATGGTATCATCTTAAGGAAATAATTAATTAATTAAATATTATTGAGAATGAGATGAATAGTTAACGGCTGATGGAAGCGCGTAGTAGTTAACGACTGTGAGAGAGAGAGAGACGACAGGTTTGACCTTGTACAATTCTCCACGTTTCTGTCATTGTCGCACGCTTCAACACGGAAGCTTCTACAAAGTAATCTAAACCCTAATTCATTTCCTAAATATTTATCCTAAAAAATAAATTTAATAATTATGTTGTGCAATCACATTTTTCATTTTTAAAAGGCTAAATTGGAACAGCACTAATTATTTTGTAACCATAAATGTCTTACTTCGTGAAATCTTCTAGGTGTTGCTGGGCCAATTTGTTTGTAAAACGGACAAATTCTGGTAGGAGCCGATGAAATTATCAAGCTTTGTCTTGATCGATACATACCCAATTTGACTGCAGGGCCTGCTTTAATTGATTGGACCTTCACGTTTGGCTCCTCCTGGCCTGGTGTTTTTGTCTGGAGTTTTATTAGTACAATTTCCCCCACTAAATTACATGGAGAGTTCAGATTTTTATTTTAACCCAAAGTCAATATATATATGTCACATGTCTTCCTTCAAAGCAACTAGTGAGATATTTAATTTCCTAGTGTTACCACTTGTGCATGATGTAACCCACAAAATTAATTTTTAAGTCTGTTGGATATGTGAAAGATGCATGCATTTTTTTGTAAATGGGTGTTGTATTCTTTTGAATTCCATTCCGTTTTTCAAAATTTTGACTTAAAAAGTTCTCATTTGGGCTTCAGCAATAGCGTCTAATTTATAAAGTGGGGTTTTATGTAGGGCTATCTCTGGCCTCCCCAGGGAGGTTTCAAAGACATCAAAAGAATGATGACCGACCTCCTTTGGCCATTATAAGTAACGGTACAAGTGGAGGTTAACATTTAGGGTGTGTTTGAAAATCATACTATAATTACTAGAGTGTGTAATTATTAGGATAGTAATTACACACCCTAGTAATTACACAGTATTTTAAAATATATGGCGTGCTTGGATACTATATTATAATTACATCTGAATTACTAATGTCATGTTTGGTAAGATATTTGGTAATTACACAAAAAAATAAAATTATTAATAATAAATGTTTAAAATTAATATTATTTATTAATAAATATTTAAAATATATATTATTAATTAACAATTTTTTTATCAACCGTTATTTTATAAAATCAATAAAAATTTAATTATAATTAAAATGAAAAGCTAAAAACTCTTTTTAAATTAAAAAATATCATGTCTTTCACTATAATAATCAGAAAATTAAAGCGAAGTATATTTAATTGTTCTTGCATTTCATATTTGTTGAGTTATTTGATTTCTTATATTAGACATATATTGTTTATTAGCATCTATTGGTCATTCGTCAAGTTCTTCATCTAAACAAGTTATATGGAAAAAAAATAGGAAAAACCATACAAACCAATTACAAAGAATAAAAACACCGCCAACACCTGAAAACTGTGTGAAAATTCAATATAAAACTTGACTTCTCTTTTTGAATTGAACAAATAACCCTAACAGAACTGAAGTGACGATGAAAGACTACGATGAACACAAAATATTCTGAATTTTTATGTAGAATAAGAAACGTTATTTTTATTTTTTGATATTAAAATATTTTATAATTACATCAAATTCACAAACCCTCAATAAAAATTAAAGAGTGTAATTGAATTTCTCTAATTACCATTAATTATACTATAACCAAGTAATTATTTAATTAAACAAATATATCTAATCTAATAATTCTCACAAATTACACTAAATTTTAATTATCAGATGATTTGCTATAAGCATTTGTACTTATCCAATTTTTATTGTAGAAAATGAGGAGTTTAAATATCTTTTGATTCTCCCATAATTTGCTTTGCTATATTAATTGTTTATTACAAGTAGGTTTTAATAAAATAGCCATGGAACTGGAAGGAGCCGCCGGGCCATTGCAAATTGCAATATTTGTCAATCGCCATCATAAGATAAGACTTTCAAGTTCCAACTTCCAATGCCCGATTAGTCTTCCTATCATATTAAATAATTTCGCGTTTAAGGTCCCAAATGATAAGACCTTTTTAGGGTAGTTTGTATGTGACCAAACTCAAAGCCTTGTTGAATAAGTAAGGATAAATACTATAATTGATTCATGTCAATTTTGAAGTCTAACATAAGCTTCATTGCCTCATTAACCACGCTTTATATATTTTTTCAGTTAAAATAAGAGCAAACGACTTTTCCCCACCTAAGGTTTGCATTAATGACATTTTTTCACCTAAAAAGTTTTAAAATATTATTTTTTCACCCAAAATTAATATTTTGTTATTATTCAAAGATGATTATGACGGTAAAAGTTCTCTCTATCACTACTATTTGAATCTCTGATATCCTCTCTACAAAATCTCTTTCACTCTGGTATCTGATTTCTCTTCGATTATCGATCACTACAAAACTAGAGTTTATTGTTCTTAACTGATTTTTGGCTGATTCCGACAACAAATATTCAATCGGTCACCACCATTCGACCCATCAGCATCCACTCTACAAAACCCCTCTTACCTAAGCTCCTGGTAACTCATAGAATACCGGCTGAGAAAGTAAAGTGTATTTTGGATATAAACAGAATATTAACTTTGAGTGGAAAAGTGATATTTTTAAACTTTTTGGGTGGAAAATTGTTATTAAGGCAAACCTTGGGTGGGAAAAAGACCTCTACTCTTAAAATAAAATGAGTTCTACCTCTACCATTAGTTTTAAAGTATTAAAATTATCAATTTTATCATATATTTGCGTTACACGTCACAATGCAATTAAAGTGTCAAAATGTTTTTTTTCTTTTTTTTACCCGGCGTGTTAAGGCTAATTTGCTCGCATCTCAACTAATCCCTTAGAATCAAGAAGTTAAGAGTCAGGTAAACTTTAAATGACTACCCCTTATTAGTAATCGTGTGGATTCAAATATATGACCTTTTGAATAATACACCCAAGAGTCTCAAACGAACTGCCAAACAACATAAATATGCGCATGGGCATCCCCTATATCGATGTGAAAATTGATGTTGTTATAAATTATTTAATTCCTTATCTTGATACAACTTGGTGTTAAAGTTCAACATTTCCCATAATTTATGGAGTTAAGTGTATTGTAACTCTTATTGTATGACAATACAGTAACACATTCCATGACGTTACATTTTCACATAGTGAAAGCTACTCTATGACGAGCGTTCCTCAACGAATTTGCAACATTCTAGTATGTGTTATTGCAGAGCTACAATGATGCAAGTTGGTATTATTGCAACTGAATTTTTGTGTCGACAAAGACCAAAGATCTAATCTAATAATTAAGAAAAGAAATAAAAAAAAATATTTTAGAATGAAAAAAAATTCAATTATGATTTCTTAACCCTAATATGAAACATATATTTATAACAAGAAAAACGTTACCAGTAAAATTAACGTGACAATTTATAACATTATGCAGACACGCCACACGGCAACACTCTAATACATGAATTATTAATCCCAGAATTAAATCGATTTAATTTTAATTCCATAAGAGATATCAAGTATCCATGATGGAGCATTGACGAAAACAACTCTAACTTTGATTATGTGGCTCATCTAATGGTCTAATAATGAAGCCAAAGGTGTTTCGTGGAGTAATAAAACAACTATACGGAGACTTGTTTTTTAACAAGTCTCCATCATAGCTAAATCCGAATCCCTAGGATTTTGCCCTGCTTTTGCCGTATCTTAACAAGTCACAAACGATTAGCATATCAGGATTGGGACACCCAACCCAAGTTGATCCTGAAATTTGGGGTCGTTCAATAATCTATGTTCTTTAATGTTTAATCCATACTTTTGATTCCTCCTAACACAACATTTACAGTATCCCCGATATCGTAAATTATACCCACCAAGAGCAAGCCACGTGTACGATGGAAATACGAAGTGGACAAACAAAGGAAAAAAGAAGAAGAAAATATCTAAAAAAAAAAGAAAAAAATGTTATTCCATAACATTAAGGTTTTGGGACCCATAATTTGTTCCTTATGGTTAGGCGAGTTGAAGTGGGTCCTGTGGGCGGCTGCTGGAGACTGGAGTGTGGACTGTGGACACTTCCATTTCCTTTATTCTCACCAATTCCCATCTCTTTTTTCCTTAAGATATTTCCATCCCCATTACACGTGTGACCAAATTCAGGCGTCTGATATCGATGCTCTTTCTTTTTCTTCGTATAATACACACTTTTTTAATTAACCTATTGATGCACCAGATAGTTTTTCCATATATAATCAAACACGTTACACCTGTTCACCTACCTCGTTTATGGTATTGCTATGTTGCATGCTCTCTAGACACACCAGATTTCTTATTCATACAAATACAAATAATCAAATTAGTTGTGCCTAACTACACTAGAATTCTTCCTCCAAAGACCGATTCACAGCAGTTACCTTTTAAAATAAATTGACACTCATATTTATAGTAACAGTATTGAAAATGAAACCTTTTAATTAAGTCTTCTTTTGTCAATTTATTGTTCCTCAATACTCCACGTTCACGCCTCCCATATCTATTATTATTGATAAGATGACTAATTACAGCAATATTATTAATTTAATTTACGCATAAAATGAGAATTACAAGATTAGTAAGTACTGAAATAACGTGGGCAAAATACCAATTCGCTCACGCTGGAGTTGCCGCCAAAATACCGGCAATGTCCCAACCATTCTGCACACGCCATGTGCGTGTCAACCCGACCCAAAAGGGTCAAAACATGTAGCACTTCACTACTTGCCAACTAACACCACCCTGTCTGTCTACAGTGAGCATTTAGATTAACAGTCCAGTTCGGCCAATAACGACTCGCCACGTACAAATACTCAAAACTAATAACCGGCTTATCGGCTGATGTCCGCACTTCACTTTACTTTTTATAGCACTTTTTGTTGCTCCGCTCTTTTAAGTTTTAATACTCACCCTATTCTTTCTTTCCTTGAATATTGGAGGAGGCATCATTGTATCGTATAGGAAGTTCATATACGTCTCAAGTTTAAGACTTTCTGATTTCTACAGAAATTTAATTATTTGGTTTGTATTTAAATATATATTTAGACTTTTTTAAGTAAAAAGTTTAGAGAATGGATGATGAGTATGCGAAGCTGATCAGAAGGATGAACCCACCAAGGTAAATTTTTTATTTCTAAATTTGAAATTTGTTGTTGTTGTTGTTGTTTTTGTGTGTTATTATGAGGAATCTATTTTATTTTTTTATATTCTGCTTAAAAATATTTAAGGTTACAGTGTTTGCAAGTTATCCGTGTTTTCTTTTTGGGGATTTTTCTTGATTTTCTTCGTTTTGATTGAGTAATTTTTTTTTTCTGGATTTGAAAGTTGGGAAACCAGCGGAAAGGGCTGATTTACTCCTTTTTTTTTAAAATTAAATTTTCATGTATCAAAATTTAGAAAATTCACATGGCTTGTTATAATTAAGAAAATGGTTTTCAGAGGAAATTTGGAAGAGAAACTCACTTTTCCTTTAATTAATTTTCTCAGCAACCAAATGGAAACCCCAATTGAAAATAAAATTATTCTGGTGGATTAGTTTGAAATTTTGAAGCAATTTTGAAATAATTCGAATTGGAACTTCTTTTGCCCTCTACAATTTCTTTCTTTCTTTCTTTTTTATGCCATTTTTGGTTCATAATATACTGATTTTTTTTTATTTGGCTTATTATTGCAGAGTTGTAATTGATAATAACTCTTGTGAGGATGCCACTGTTATACAGGTAACATGCTTATTCTTTCTAGTAATTATGGCCTTAACGAAGTTAGGATAAAAATAGCATTCGGTTTGTTTTGTTTGGTTTAGTGGTTGCTTTATTTCTATGATTTTCTCTAGTTAGTGATATGTGAATAATCATATTTTGTATTTTTTAGAACTTGATGGAACTAGTACATAGATATTGTTTGATCAGTTACTCAATTTTTTTTTTCTGGTTTTGTTAAAGTAAAAGATACAGTGAGTGTAAGAATTAATTAGGTTTCTTGTTCAGGTAGACAGTGTCAACAAGCATGGAATTCTGCTGCAAGTTGTTCAAGTACTTACTGATATGGATCTTATAATAAGGAAAGCGTACATATCGTCTGATGGTGGATGGTTTATGGATGGTAAAGCTTTTTCTTCAACTGCTCAAACTTTTAAAAGGAGTTGTGAGCTTGTCTCTTTGTTTCTAATTTTTGTTGTTGTTTTGAAATATATGGTTTCAGTGTTTAATGTGATTGATCACAATGGGAAAAAAATCAGAGACAAGGAAACCATTGATTATATTCAAAAGGTAAGAAATTATTGTCTGCAACTGCTATTTTTCATCTTTGCATGATATTTTTTGTTCAAGCATTTGTTTTATTGCCAAGTAGTCAAGAGCAAAGAGGAGCACGGAATTTAGCCGCTGCTTGTATAGTTTGCTTCAATTATTGGACACATGAAACTGTCTCATAAATATTAAATTTGGTTATGCTTTGTGAAAGGGGGGAGTTGTGTTAGACCTTTTGTCAGAATTTTAAGATGTAGAATTTGATTTCTTTTATTTTCTGGCATGTTAGAACTACTAAACCAACTATTATCTAACAATGGAACTGCACAATATAATAATTCCATAGCTCAGTATGTAGAAGACTTTAATCCTCCTCTGTTGTCATTTATTAGTAGAGTCCTTTGACTCACTGGATGTTGACTAAACTCATCATTTAACTTGATGTTTTTTAGAGGCTTGAAAGCGATGTTAGCTTTGCACCCTCGTTGAGAAGCTGTGTTGGGGTGATGCCTTCAGAAGATCATACCTCAATTGAACTCACTGGCACTGACAGGCCTGGTTTATTGTCAGAGGTATGTGCAGTTCTTGCGGATCTCCAGTGCAATGTGGTGAATGCTGAGATATGGACACACAATGCTAGAGCCGCAGCTGTTGTTCATGTCACAGACTGTTCCACAGGGTGTGCAATTAAAGATGCAAAACGTCTCTCAACAATAAAGCAACTGCTTTGTAATGTTCTCAATGCAAACAATGACTTCAAAAGAGCAAAGACAACACTTTCACCTCCTGGTGTTATGAATAGAGAGAGAAGGCTGCATCAGATTATGTTTGATGATAGAGACTATGAAAGGGTTGAGAGAATGGTAGGGAGAGTTGAGGATAAGAGCTCAAGACCCCAAGTTACTGTTTTGAATATTGAGAAAGATTACACTGTGATTACTATGAGATCAAAAGATCGCCCAAAACTATTGTTCGACATCGTTTGCACTCTAACAGACATGCAATATGTTGTTTTTCATGGAATGGTCAACACAGGGAAGATGGAAGCTTATCAGGTAAGATACTGCAAGCACTTTTCTTAAATTAAATCGATTCTTTAGATGACTGGACCAATATAGATATGGAAGACAATCTGGTTTTGTAATGGTTTTAAACTTTAGAATGATATTGTGGGCAGACTTTGACAAACTTATTCTTATGTAAAATTTGCAGAGTTTATACACTGGACCAATGAAGATAACCATTTTTATTTTTCAATTAAACAAATGCTGTTCTGTTTGTTTATAGGAATTCTATATTCGACATGTTGATGGGCTTCCTATTAGCTCTGATGCTGAACGAGAACGTGTTATACAGTGTCTTGAAGCAGCCATTGAGAGGCGGGCATCTGAGGTATTAAAAAAGTGAGGTTAAAATTTAATCATAGTGTGCATACATGGAATTGTATATTAATTCATTTTGCATGATTTTGAAGGGACTGGAGCTAGAATTGTGTACAGAAGATCGTATTGGACTCCTTTCGGACATCACAAGGATATTCCGTGAAAATAGTTTATGTATCAGGAGAGCAGAAATTTCGACAAAAAGTGGGAAGGTGAAAGACACTTTCTATGTCACAGATGTGACTGGGAACCCGGTTGATCCAAAGATCATTGATTCTATTCGGGGACAAATTGGACAAAGCAAACTGCAGGTAAAGCACAACCCAATTCTTGCAACAAAACCACCTGAGACTACGACAGGATTTTTTCTGGGGAACTTGTTTAAAGCTCGAACATTTCAAAATTTCAAGTTGATTAGATCCTACTCATAACTTCTTTCTGTATAGTCTGAGAGGTAAATGTTGTACAGAAATATCAGATGTTAAAAGTCAAGTCAAAAGAAATACAAAAGGGGAGAAAGATACACTGTACATATCTTCCTACCCTCTGGTATGAGTATCGAGGGCTAAGTGTACTGTAGAAAAGAAACCTAGATACCATTTGAATACTGTGAAAATTACTAGGGTGCTTGTATTTTTTTATGTATATTTGTACAGGATGATGTTACATGGATCGCACAAAGCTAAGAAGTTTGTATATATAATTTAGCTTAATGAAAAAATCATGTGAATATTATTATACATGTTGTACCTTCTGAATAAAGTTAAAGTAGATTCAAATACTGCATTTAAATTTTTTTGAAACATTAAAGGTCTTCTCTGTAATCCAAACATTAAAGATCTTCTCTGTAATTCTTCAAATCGTGTAAAATCTAAGGGCACTTGAACTACTACAAAAAAAGCAGTATGAAAATGGGCGATTGGGCTTCATCAACTCAAGTCTACCATGACTCACTGAGTACCACTGGTGTATGGAGTCATTACTCATTTGTTCTTGGCTTCTTCAACTCGGTCCACTACTCAAATCTTTATCTTTCACGCCAGCTCAAATGTTCAATGCCATTGACTATGTTTTCAAACAAGTCAAAGTCACAAAATCACTCTAGAATCTTCAGTTTATTCCTTTATAATCGTTCATTGATTCTAGGAAAACTGAACCATAAAAGCATTTTGGTTTTAGCGGAGTTAAGTCAAAAACTGAAGAAATTGTATAGAAAAATGCACCTCTCCATGGGCTGCTTTAGCGATTGAAGATGTTTGATGCAATGACTCAAGGAGTTCTTGATTTTAGTAATTATTAATTTTGGTGTCTTTATATGGAGGTTAAGATTGAAGGCTGAAATGGCTCAATGCAGAGGGCAATGAGGCTCCCATGTTATTTAGCAGAAATGTTTTTTACTTGAAGCATCAAAACCAAAGACAAAGCGTAATGATATGCATTCATGTTGGCAACAACCATTAGTAGAATCAAAACTAGCTGCTTTATTGAAAAAGAATACGACTTGATTTTCTTCATTCTTGTTAAAACGTACAAGTTTAGGTATTCTTTTTCTTTAGTAACCACTATACCATTCTGGTCATTAATGAATGTCCTGCTTCGTCCTTTACCGTATTTGGGCCACTAAAGATTTCTCCTCGATACCAGAAACTTTCTTTCCCTACTTTGGTGTGCTGTTGCACCACCAAGATTGTGGTATTGCCACTAACATCCGATGAAGCAAACACATCGCCAATTGGCTCCAACTCTTGCTGCTCATCCCAAAACGAAAGCCCTGATATAAGTGGTGATAGTCTATCGTGACGCCTTCCCACTATCACAAGTTGGTACTTATTTTGCATTGCTCGAAACACACCAACAGTCCCCGCCGCATCCTTCACCTCTTCCTCAACATACGTTATGTATGGGCCAAAAATCGTATTGGGTCTGATGAGACCCATAAAGTATATAACTTAACACGGCCCAGTGCCTCAGTTCAACTTTGTTGGGCTTACGCTTAAAAGCCTACCATGTGAGCCACACATCCTATTGTTTGGGCCTCCTCCCAGGTTAAAGCTTAAGCGGGTTCCGACCCAATTGCCCATATTAATCCCATAATAGGATTCAAGAGTCCTATTTACACAAGATCCAATATCCTATTCAAATTGACATCTGTAATCTGATAATGACAAGTTACAAATGAACTTCCTATTTACTTGAACTCCTAAACCAAGAACTCATATTCCAAAAAAGGGAGGATTCTTCGTTTGATAAGGCCAAGGACTTTGAATCCTATCAGGAAACAAGTCTTACGAACTCCTACATAAGCAGAGGTATGCCCTCTTAGTAGGCATTCACAAATAACCTCTCCATTAAGCCTCCCAAAAGTTCTTACTCCCAAGAACCGTCACCTCCTTCCGACGTGAAGCTTAGTTCTGACTAGTTTCACCACCCCTTGTTCCCGTAAAACTATGCTCCAGCCACTTTACTAAGCCTTCTTTAGCTACATTACGGTAAACCCTTACCGCTCTCATCCTTTACTAAATAAGTCTCCTCCTTGTTGACTTGAGCGTCGGACTGCCTACGGCAGACACCACAATGGTGTCCCCTGTGAGCTTCATGTTTGTTTCCTCTGTCTTTGCAGGTTTACCAGATCGTCAGTGGCCTCAATTGTACCGAATCATTCGACCGTAGATTTACCCTCTACACGTTACATGGTAATTTTCTTCCATTCTGCTTCTAAACATACTCACAATTTTATCGTCAAGCCATTTATCTGCATCTAAGCTGGTGTTGTATTTGTCCAAGAGGCATATTATTGTCAAGGAGATGTTGGGACAACCAGCAATCCTTGCCCCTATAGCTAGAGCCTCGCAATCGTCCGCTCCAGCCAAGAAGAGAATTGCAATACGATATGAAGACTAGTTGTCTAAGGAAGACGTTGATGTTTTCAAGACACCATGATCAATGAGGACGCCAATAGAGCAAGGTGCAAGTGGTCTATCAAATAGGTTATGGTTGGTAATCTTGGCAGTCTTTGTAGTTGATTACACATAACCCTTTGAGTCTAACTTCTTCTAGAAAGGAACAATAGCGAGGCAAGCCCCATTTTCTAGCGCTATACTGCATACATCGTCATGCATCCTTTCGGGAGGAGATACTAAAGTGTAGGGTAGAAGTGCGATGGTGCCAGAAGAGCTATTTTCTAAGTATCTGAAAGCATTGATGATATGTTTCGAGGCAGAGGCCTCGAAAGACTGAGTTCCTTTTCGGAGAGTGTGGGAAAATAAGAGGGGCCTGTGCGTTCAACGAGCTCAATGAAGTGAAGCATGGTGACAACAATTGGAGTTTGCTTAGTGGGATTTAAGGCCTCACTTAAATTAATGGCAGTGGGAACATCCTCTTGTTCATGTATACAAACAAGTATACGAAGTTCATTGTTGGGTTTTGAATGCATCATCGTTCTTCTACCATAAACTGCATACCGCCTTGAAGGATCATAAAAGCATCTTATTATAGGCGTGACAATAACTGTTTTAAGTACCATTAAAATGCACATGATCGCGAAACTTTCTTTATCTAAGTTTGTGCAAACATGAAAGAAAGTAAACAGGTTTTTAGATAAGTTGAGATGATGATAATCAAAATTATAAAAATGATGGTTCAAAATTAACCTTTTTATCTCTCATTAATCTGAAGAAGCCAAGCTCAAGAATACCCTGGAAAGTCATGACGAGGCCAAGCAAAATAACATCTCTCTTTGGCATTTGGCAGCGGATTGAAGATAAAAAGGGTCCTGCAAACTTCCCAATTGCAGAGGCAAAGACGATGCATGAAACTATAAAATAGTGTTTGAATGACATGACAAATAAATCTATCAACAAACCAATTTTGGCAAAATATATAGGCATGAACACCCAAAAGATGGTTGGTCCGAGCTTCTCCACCAGCGTTGAGCCTAACGGTGGCCCTGGCGGTAAAGATAACCCCAAAACAAGAGGCCCGAACATCACTTTTAATCCCATAGAAATAACACACAACCGTGAAATCAAAACAGCTAAAAATAACACAATTAGGTGTTCCTGTCTCAATGGTCCTTCTGAATTCCTTCTTAACATCCATATAATTGAAGGGCGAAGGACGAAAAGTATAAATGTGAGGACGATAATATTGGCAAGAGTTACCAACAGGGTCTCTTGTGTTTCGCCTAATTTAACCCACGACTAAGAAGCTGTATAAACAACAAATCCGCAAATGTTACCCACAGCAGAGGAAGACAAAGTCACTCTTCCAAGAAGTGACCGATCATGGGGAGAGGCAAAATAGATTCTATTCGGGCCATTATAGGTAGTGAATTGGCTATGTCATCTTCATCAACGAAGGGCATCAAGAGAAGAGATAAGCAGGTGCTAGTTATCATTGGTAATGCAAACGTAAAAAGTCCAATAAAAATTGCAGTTATGTCTAGTTTCGTAACTATCCATGGATCTACTTGAACTCCAATATAGAACAAGTTAAACATGAGTCCGACAGAAGCAATTGGGTCGAGCATCATGAAACCTCTCAGGGGAAATATTATTTCCATAACCTTGTAACTTGATCCTAGAAGCGATGGACCAATTAGAATACCACCTGGTATGTTATACTATAACCGATCAATACAAAAATAAAAAATATATAAATAAATAAATAAACAAAAGTTGCATGAAAATCCTTACCAATAATTGACAGAGGAAAAGTGGTTGGCCAAAGGGTTTGAGGAGTCTGGAGACAAGGCCAATGACTACAGTGGTTGTGATCAATTGAAACAATAGAAGAGGGAATGAGAAAGTGAGGAGGTTTGAGTCAAAGGTATCGAGTGGATGAATCTTTTCCAATGGAATGCATATAATAAATGATGTGTTTTGGATTTATGTCCACCCAGAGCACCCCCGTACCCTTCCATATGAATAGGTTTAATATAAAGGGTGCCCATGATTTACACAGGCGTCCGTGTTCTTCCTTAGCTTGATATAAGGGTAGAGGGGAAGATGAATTTTCCAATATGAAATGAATGGAACCAATGGAGAAGAAAAGAGAAAGACATTTTAGACAGACGTAAGTTGAAAATTAGGTTACAATAGCTTTCAAACTTTACGGTTGTTGTACTTGTTTAGTTAATTTTAGTCATTCAGATAAGAGTAAGGGACTTTTTCCCACCCAATGTTTACCTTAATGACTCTTTCCCACCCAAAAATTTTCAAAATACCACTTTCTTACCCCAAAGTTTATATTCCGTTTACTACACATAATACACTTTTCCATTCGGTAGCCAACAGAAAGCAAACTCGGTCCAGATTGTTGGGGTTTTTAAAGAGGGGATGTCAGTGAGTCTTTTGGTGGTGGCAGGATGGATTATGGTGGTCGAGATCAGTTGAAATTTGACTTGGGAATGGCGGTTGAGTGTTCCACAAATCGCTCGATTGTCGACGATTAGCAGGGTCGACAGAAGCAAGGTTTGAGGGGTTTTGGTGAGTAATGATCGGGGAAGAGAATGGTGGTGGTGGTGTGGGGTTGCAAAGATGTCATAATCGACTGGCGATTGGTCGGAATATAAACTTTGGGTGAGAAAGTGGTATTTTGAAACTTTTGGTTGGGAAAGTGTAATTAAGGAAAACCTTGGGAAGGAAAAAGTCATTTACTCTTCAGATAATCAACCAATCCTCACTTTACACCTATTGAGTACGGATGAGCGGTTCCGAGTACCCGTTGAAATTGCTAGTACCCAGAACCGGAACCAAAACCAAAACCAGAACCAGAACTAGAACCGGCCTGTTCCTAGCTTAAGGAACTGGAACATGTAATAACTTGTTAGGTTTTGGTTCCTTTCCCGGGTAATCTATAAAATTACAACTACCCCCTTTTAATTTTAAAATTGACAAATACACTTAAAAATTACAATTACACCCCTAAAAATTCACACATACACCCTAAAAAAACATATTTATTGGCTTACAACTAGCCGACTATTGTTCTCAAACAAAAGTATAAATAAACATTTATCATATCAAATAACATAACAACAAAATAAACACAACAAGTGATTGAAGTTCAATCAATAAAACATTTAAATTTTAAACATGCATCGTGTTTAATATTCCAAATTAGGCGTGGATGTTCCTTCATCAAGTGACTGAAGTCCAATTATTTCTACAAAATAAACACAAGAAAATCAATTAGTAGCTTAAAAAGTAAAAACATTGATTAAAATGATTTAATATTTACTATTAAATTAAAATAAATTAAAGAGATATATATATATATTATACTCGTATCATAATCCGCTGCATCCTCTAAGTTATCTCCAACCGGAGTTAGTCTACCTCTCAACCAATCTTGTTTACAAACCAACGCTTCAACAATCAACAAAGATAAATTACTTCAAAATTGATCAAGTACACGACCCGATGTACTAAAACCTTACTCGGAAGCAACTGTAGACACCGGAATTGCAAAGATATCTTTGGCCACACACAAGAGAACCGTATATTTTGATGCATTTTTTTTCCACCATTCCAATACATTCAACTCAAACCTCGATGATTCACATTTTTCATCAAGATGCTGGTCTAACTCTGACATGACAGCATCATGTACCTTTATCTCCGTCTACTCCACAAATGCCTCTCTCAGGGTCTCGGAGGCAATATCATCACACTCACCACCATCAACACATAAGGACAAATCATTTCCAATTGGTAGAGTGGAACTAGAAGCTTGACTTTTCTCTCTATTTGATGGAAGTCCTTTATAAAATGCATACATTTGTTGTAACACGTTTATGATGATTCCGAACATCCTTTCAGCCTTTTCTAAGTCATTGGGATATATTTTTTTATAATACCAACTCACATATTTCATTTTATTTCTAGGATCTAACACCGCTGCAACCAACACCATCAGATTGACTTTGTCTAGACTCCCAAAACACTTGTTAAATTTCTCTTTCATTCTTTTTGACATTGTGTGAAGACAAAGATTAGAGTCCTTCTCCCAATCATTTAAAGAAACAACAATGTCTGAAATTTCATGAAAATAATTGCTAGAAGTCACATAGGTGGACCTCGAGATCCTGTTTGTAGCTTCATAAAACTTCTTTAGGAACTTGGCAAACACAATTGCTTTTTCCCAATATTCACCTGAAGGAGTATCATGAGACAAATAAATATTGTTGCCAGGGTCTTCATCTTCCAACCTTTTAAAAAGTTTTTCTGAATTTTATTGTCGAATCTAACACGAGGTAAGTCGAGTTCCATCGAGTAGCAATATCAAGACACACCACACCTTTATAAGATATCATTTCTTCTTTGACAGATCTTTGAAACGCTTGGGCTCTACTAAGAGAACTCCTCACATACTTTACTGAATCACGAATTCATCTGACACAATCCTTAATCTCACTAAGACCATCCTTCACGATCAAATTCAAAATATGAGTTGTGCATCTTATATGAAAATGTTTACCATTTTGGATCAATCCATTCCTATCCACCAATCTTTTCCTCAAGTAAGCTATTGCCATATCATTAGCGATTGCATTATCCACCGTTATAGTAAACACTTTATTTTCAATTCCCCAGTCAATAATGCACTTCTCTACCACATTCTCGATCTCCCTACCCTTGTGAATACTAATTCTCACAAAACTCAGAATTCTCTTTTGTAGAACCCAATTCTCATCAATGAAGTGATAAGTGAGACAAAATTAGCTAAAATTTTGAATAGATGTCCATGCATCGGTTGTTAGAGCAATTTTAGACATCAAACAACTCAACTAGTACATTGAGGTCTGTGTTGTATTTTGAATGCATCATCGTTCTTCTACCATAAACTGAATACCTCCTTGAAGAATAATAAATGTTTCTTATTACAGGTGTGGTAATAACTGTTACAAGCATTGTATAAATGTACAAGATTGCGAAAGACCCGTTGTCTATTTTCTGCAGAACGTTAAACAAATTAAAAAGATTCCAGATTAGTGATACTAAAGTATGATTAATTGCAAATAATGTGATTGTTAAAACTAATTTCAAATGTGTGTGTACCTTTATATTCTCATGATTTTAAAAAAAGTTATACTCAACAAAACCTTGGAAAGTCATGACCAGGCCAAGCGATATAGCATCTCTCTTTGGCATTTGGTTGCAGGGTGAAGATAAAAAGGCTCCTGTAAATTTCTCAAATGCAGTCATCAATAAAACGCTTGAAATTACTGAGAAGTTTTTCACTTCAATGAAATATATATCTATTAGCAGCCCAACTCTGACATAATATTGTCGCAAAAACACCCAAAAGGTGATTAGATGAAGCTTCTCCATCAGTCAGGAGCTAACAGTGGCCCTGCTGGTAAAGTTATTCCCAGAATAAGAGGGCCAATCTGCAAGTTTAATCCCATAGCATGACTACAAAACCCTGTAACTAAAACTGCTAAAAAATTACCAAGTTATGAACTCATGTCCTAATGGCTCACCTTTAGGATTCTTCCTTAACATCCAAAAAACCACCAGGCGGACGACGACCGAAATGGTAAGTAGGAGGCCAATACCAAACCAAATTATTTGGAACAACTTCAATTTTCTATTGCTTAATCGAGGTAACCACCATTGCGAAATTGCAGCATGGTGGCAACAATGGAGGATGACAATGCCACTCATCTGAACTCGGTGTTTATAATTTTGAGCTCGACAAGGAAGTAAGCTATCATTGGGAATGAGAGAACGAATTCTACTTCGACGACTAAAAGCAGTGAATGGGCTACCAGCTCCGTTTCTCTAACAAAAGGCATCAATAGATGAGTAGAACTTTTGCTAAATAGTATTGGTCATCCAAACGTACAAAGTCCAATAAAGATTGAACTTCTATCAATTTTATTAACTAGTCATGGATCTATTTGTACTCCCATTAGGAAATAGAAAAACATGAATCCGAGGGAGTTAAATGTATCCACCAATACACAACTTCTCAGTAGAAAGATTGATACCATATACTCGGAACTCAATCCCAGAAGATGGACCAACTATAATGCCACCTTGGAAAACCAAAAAAATCACTAGTACAAAAATGAAAGAAAATTAAAACATAGAAAATTGCTTCAAGACTTGAACATGTTCATTCTTACCAAGACTTGGGCGACGAAAAAGGGTGAGCATAGAGGCATGATGAGTCAATAGACAAGGAGAATGACTGCAGTGTTGTGCAGCGGAAGCAAAAACTCTTATGCTAGTTATTGAAATATAATAATAACAAATACTAAAGTAGAAATAAATGGTCACAATAAATGCAAAAATAATGAACACAAGAAATTAACAAGGTTCGGTATTGTTACCTACGTCATTGGGCGCTGCAGAAGAAAACTCCAATATTCCCTGAAGAATATTACAAAATTTTTTTTTAGCAATACTACAAATACCTCAGTTGTATCATGTTACATGTTTTTTGGTTCCATTGCTTATTATCATGTGAAAGAGTCTAAGTTGGATCCTAGAGCAAAGAAAAGAGTATTCATGGGCATTACCTCAGGTGTGAAAGGATATTGTCTTTGGTGTCCAAGTTCGAGGAAAATATTGTTTAGTAGGGATGTGACATTTGATGAGTTTTCTAAGTTAGAGAAGAAAATAGGAAGTCAAATAAAAGTTAACAGCACTTCGCAGCAGGTTGAGCATACTCGACAACATGTGAAGTTTGAAACAACATATGTTACCCCAATTAGAAATTTGTAGCAAAAAATGGCACTCCTATGATAGATGAGTCCATTGGAGAAGAAGATGAGGATTCTTCCCAAGAACCTTAACAGGAATCCATTGCCGTTAATAGACCAAGACGAGAAATTCGCAAGCCTGCTTGCTTGCTGATATGCTGGCCTATGTACTCTCAATTAAAGACGGTGAAGTTCTATCCACTTTTAATGAAGCAGTCAATAGTTCTGAAATTTGTTAGTGGAAGAAAGTTATGGAAGAAATTATGTAATTTCTCTAGAAGAATGAAACTTGGGAGGTAGATCAATTACCAATAAATAAGAAGGCAATTGGGTGCAAATGGATATATGCAAAGAAAGAAGGGTTTCCTAATTTGAAGGACATCTGATACAAGGCAGATTGGTGGTGAAAGACTACGCTCAGAAGGAATGAATTGATTGTAATGAGGCGTTTTCTCTAGTAGTGAAACATTCTTCCATTCGAATTTTATTGGCCTTAGTAGAGCAAATGAATCTTGAACTAGTTCAACTTGATGTGAAAACAACATTTTTACACGGTGATTTGGAAGAAGAAATCTATATGACTCGGCTAGAAGAATTCAAGGTTATTAGGAAGGAAGATTGAGTTTGTAAACTAAAAATATCGTTTTATGGTTTGAAAAAATCTCAAAGACAATGGAATAAGCAATTTGATGGGTTTATGATGGGTTAGAAGTACACAAGAAACAAATTTGATAACTATGTGTATTTTCACAAATCACAAGTTACAAAATGATTTTTTTCATTTATTTGCTCTTGTATGTTGATGATATGTTGATAGTTTCTAGAAACATGTCAGAGATTGATGCATTGAAATTTCAATTGAATTAAGAGTTTGAGATGAAAGATTAGGTGAAGCCAAGAAGATTCTCGGCATGGAGATTTGTAGAGGCAGAGTAAAGGGCAAGGTTTATTTGACTCAAAAGCAATATCTGAAGAAGGTCTTATAACGTTTTGGCATAACTGAAAAGTCAAAACATGTAAGTACTCTGCTTGCTCCTCATATAAAGCTTAGTGCATTGTTATCTCCAAC
>WYDK02000017.1:3316866-3330358 GCA_009867345.2 Toxicodendron radicans
AATGAATTTATATATCAATATATATACTCTTAATTTTATCAACATTATTTTTATATTATTTCTTCTAGATTCAACATTTAGAAAGTCAAAGATGCATAGACTTTCGGTTTTGGTTTATTTGATATAACAAAAGCACGGGAATATTCTAATTCTTCAAATATTTTTTTCGTCCTTTGGGAGCTTAAAGGGCGGTCTACTTGGCAACTAAGCAGCAACGACACCTCCCTTAAAACAAGATTAACAAATAATTAACTACATAATTAAAATGAAAGAATAATTGAATTTTCTTCTCATTGATTCTCCTTATAACTTTCAGAAAGATATTTACAAAAGAGAATCATGTCCAAGATAAGCTTAGGCATTAATCATATGTATTAAACAAATGTTTATCCAAAGTTTAATTAACTTAACCATTCTTTAATTGGTATCAATAAACCTCATTTATTTAAATATTAACACGATTCAATAAATCTCATGATGTGTCGATGATAGAGATTTGATCCTGTTTGAGAAATCAGCTGACGTGGCTAAAGGTACGGAATTTGGCCATTAATAAAAGCTGACGTGGACGTATGGCAAGAAGAATCATCAATCATACACAAAGAAGGCATATTGGAGAACAAAGAGAAGGTGGTAATTAATTGGTGGGGCTCCAGTAAATAAAATAACTATTTATTAACCGTCCAGCGTTCCTTTATACGAAATTCTCTTCTACGTGGCTACACCGGGTCACCAACGAATCACACGTGTTACATTCAAATGGGCGGACCCATCTGTACGGACGGAAATTCAAATGGATGGTGGAAAGGCTACGATTACAAATAATAAGGTTCAAACTCAATCAAGAACCGTTGGATAACACTTGAAGTTGGACTAGTTTAAAGTTGACGGTTCTCGATGGATGTGAATGAAGGAGAGAGTGTAGTGATGAGGAGTACCATAACGTTATCTCTCGACTTCCACCGAACAAAAGTTAACATCGTAGGGTTTAAGCCGGCGAATTTTCCGACACAAAAACAGATTACCGACCGTAAAAACTGAGTTTTTAAAGGTTAGTCCACAGTATGGTTTGGGTCAAAAAGAAAATTCTTTTCACTTTCAAACAATAAAGGTAGGTTGTCTTTATAAACAAAAATTGAAACTCCGTTAAAGGGACTATTATTTTTCTCTTTTCTTTATAACTTGTACACGTACAAGTTAGAGAAACTTATAGTAATAATAACCAAAATAAATAAATTAATTAAGTCAATGCAATTGATGGAATTCTACTTTTAATCCATCCAATAATCACATTGTTAAACTGGAGTAAAGATTCGAAATAGCTAGCAAGAAACAAAGCGATAAGGAGATTATATACGCAGAACAATATTTTATTTTTTTGAAGATTTCTATTTATGGTGATACAGAGGAGGGAGCAATCACATTTCTTTCAGGAGACATGGACAAGAGAAAACAGAAAGCAAAGTGAAGACAGACATGTTCAGGAAAAAAAAAAAAAAAAAGACAAACAAAAAGTAGTGATCAACGCAGAAATTAGTTCTTCGTGTATCCAAACGAGGAGATTCACGAAACATACAACTCCTCTTCCTCTGTCGTTTCCTATACGAGTCATTTTTTTCCTTTTTTGGGTTTTTTTGGAAGTGTTATTTGAGTAGATAAATCAAGAGGATGATCAAAGCCAAAGAGCGCCAGCCTCTTTGAGAAGAGGCACAAGAGTGCCATTGATATGAGAGGCCATGACTCTGTCCATGGCACCCACCAGCTTCCCGCCAATGAACACAACAGGAACAGAAGAAGAACCACCCAGAAGCCTCAAGAGAGCCTTCTCCATCTCTTTGCCTCTCGGGTCCTCGTCCAGCTCGTGCACAGTGGGGTTCACACCCATCCCGCAAAACAGCCGCTTGATGGCGTGGCACATGCAGCAGGAGCTCATGCTAAAGATCACCACCGCATTCTCTGAGGCCAGCCGCTCTATGCGCTCCAACGGGTCGCCACCAACGGTTCTCGTTGGAACATACGAACTCCATGACTCGGTTTGGTAATGCATTTTAAAAAAGAACAAAAATGCAAAGGTAGATTCAACAAGAAAATATGTAGAGAGAGTTAAGTTTTTTTGTTGGTGAAGTTTTGAGTGAGGTTAGTGAGAAATGAAGGGAGATTTTGGTTGGTATTTATAGAGGTGACCATACGAGGAAGGAAGAGACTCCAATTCTTTTATTAATATATTTTAATATAAGGGTGTTTTTGTAAATAATATTTATTTATTCTTTTAGACAACAAAAAAGGTTTCTCTGCTGTTCTCGTCAGCGCATGCCGAAGAGAGAGTTCTTTTACAAGCTTATATTGTTTGTCGTATTGATAAATTTAAACATTTTTAATAGGTAAGAAAAAATGCAATAATAGTATTAAAATGGAAGAGGGCTGAAGAGACATGAAGCACAGGCTTTATCAGAAGAGAGTTAATGGTAAATAGACGGCTGTCTCCGTCCTTGTTGTCGGGCCAAGATGATCATAAAGTTTAAAGGAGAAACGTGGCCATCACAAACCTTTTGTTTCTTTTTTTGACGTGACATTCATGCGCATTTTAGCTTCTTTTATTTGGAACCCCTTTCAGCTCTACTATCTACGCCCCTAGCAATTTAATTTCCATCAACTACTACTACGTCATGTTTGTTTGACGAAGATGATGATGAGATGTGTTCGAATTTGTAAATGGTTCCCCGGCCAAATCCCATGTTGATAAGAAAAAGAATTGGATTTGGACGGTTTGATCTTAGGAAATCTTTAAAAGCCGAAGGAATATATTCATTAATAGTTATATATATATATATGTGTATGTATTACTAAGTACAAACATCTCACATGTGGGGTATTTGTTAATCAAGATTATCCCTTTGGCATCTTATAATAATTAACATATAGTAATATACTTATACTATAGCCTAAACTTTCCAGATTTTATTTTATTTGTCTCTCCATTTGACACATATATGCCCATTCTAACTCTAAAACCCAAATCATACTCTCTTAACCGTCATAGGGTGGACGAGCAATTAATTAAGATTTTTAGATATATTACTTAAAAGGTTTTGAGTTTAAGAGAATTTATCAGACTGTTAATTTCAAGATTCTGAGATATTAGTTAAAATACGTTTAAACTCATTAATTAAGATGTGTATAAATTGATTCAAATATCCTAATAACAAAAAAAAAAAAAAAAAATCCGATTCTCTTATAACTCTCTTTTTCAGCTCCATTGGAACTGTAAATTCATGTCCAATAAGGAACAGGCTGGCTTTAATTTATTAAATAAATGATTTATGCTAGATAAGGTAGCTTACAAGAGGAGCGTAAGTTTGTACGGGATGCTCCTTTCCTTTCTTTTATTTCCACAGAAAAAAAAAAGTTTCTTCTTTCTTTTTGCAGATATCCAGGTTCATGTTTTGAAATAGACAGATTGATATTTGCGAAGAAAAAGAAATTGATATGGTTGGATTTATACTGTCACTATACGGCTGTGCATGTCAGATTTTTTTCTACTCTCTCGTATATCGATCTCACCTCACAAAATACACACAACTACTCTTCCCTTCTATAATTCCTTTTCACAAAATCATTGCTTTACTATTATGCTTAATCTTCGTAAAATCAGTACTGATTAAAGAAGTTTTAGAGAGGTCGAAAGTAATTTATTCAAACTGTACTTATGAATCCCCATGCCAGTGTGATCAAGATTTGCACAGGAGAAGGAGATCAGATTCATGGTTTGTTTTCAGATTGATTTTTGGGAAACGGGATTAAATAAATTACAAAAAAAACTTGCTAACATAAGCGTGATCATTTCTTCAGCTTTTACACTCTTATCTCTTCTTCGTTATCGATTTATTTCATCTGCTTTTTCCTTTTATGCTGAGGCCAAGCTGATAATACCACCACTCCATCGAAATAATAATCCAAAAATAAAGAAATAATCCATTTCATTTAATGCTTTTCTATGATTGATAAACTTTTTTTTTTTTAAAAAAGGAAAGGATAGTGAGAGCACGTGATAAAGCAAATGAAGTTAAATGGAAAACACAGAGAAATACAGTAAGGTTTGATAATGGTGTTGGAAAAAGGTAAAGGGCACCTAGGAACATGTTGCGGCGAAAAGCCGGTGAGATGTGCTCAAGATGGCCCTTAAAAAGTATAGGCCCATGCATTGCATGTCGCCCGCCCCAGCCCCCGCCCCCGCCCCCGCCCCATTATTATTTTTAATTAACTTTGATTTATCAAAATTTGTCACAGCTAATCACATGTTCAGAGAAACAGTTCACTGTATCAGTCCTTATGCTTCATGATAACAGACCAATTTCAGGTGGGGAGGCCCAACTTAATTAATTCATTAATTAATTAATGATGTTAGTTAATTTTCACGATTATATTTATATGTAACGTAAATGTTGGTCGGTGGTTTTGTAAAAGATTAGTGAATCATCACGTTAATTGAATTCCTTCATTTCTCTTAATTCTTGGAACTACACCCATATTTTTTTTAAAAATTAATTACCATTAAAATAGGTTAAGATGATACATAAACATAATTAATAAAATCAGTGTCTAATTTTGCTTTAATCTTTGATTATTAGCCAGGATTACTTCAAGCGACAAGATACAACACAGAAAATAAATTAAAGGTTAAAATGTTGGTTAGGACAAAACTAAACCCTCGTGCCATTGTCCAATGGAAACCACGTAAGGTCAGTGGCAAATTCCGTAATTTTTTAGAGAGACAAAGATTCTGAATAACAACCATCATTTAATGGCAGCTGCCTCCGGTTCCAATAAAGTCAAATTAGTCCCATTATATCCTCATTAACTTAAATAATAATAGAAAAATAAAAAAACAATTTTTTTTAAAAAAGGAGAAAGAATTAATTAGGTGAAGAACAGAGAGAATGCTGTTACTTGGTCTCTCAGTTTGACCAAAAATTTGAGTGTTGTGTTGGGGCATGCTTTTGTAACAAAGTCTGACGCAACACACCTTTTTAAAATGTGACCAACCTCACTTTATCATATAGCCCTTAGCTCATGAGCCGTTAAAGCAAACTGCGACATGACGGCTTTTCTCAGCTTTTGTTTCTTCATTAACAAGCTGAAGAAGCTGACGTCACCCCCAACGTTGACTGAATGCTCTTTTTTACTTTTTTTTTTTTTTTTTTTTTTTTCTTAAACTTTTTACATTACTGCTTCTTATTTGTCGTTTTTCACTTTGGAATTAAATGGGAACTGGGGCTTCTTCACTGTGAAGGGCAATGTTTGGATTGGATTAAAATTTAGTTATGAGTTTAAAAATAAATAATCTTGTTGGTGTATCGGTATTGGGATCTGACGGTGCTTTTGTCTCTCCTTGTGTTTCAACACTGTCGTTTGAGGGGAATGTCTCTGTGTTTCTGTTTGGACACCAGAACCAGAATAGTATTATGCTATTATTTTAATCCTAACTGGCTCAGAAAATGTTTCACAAACCAACAATTAATCTGAAACCCTGTCGGAGAAACCAGTCAATCAAATTTTAAGGTAAGAGATTCAGTTAAACAAACCAATTTACAACTTAGTTAGGGTTTGGTCTTAATAAGACTATATATTCCTCTTAATTTCAATTTAGTTGAAATCCCAAAACATTGGAAAGTCACAAAGATTAAGTGATTTTGGTGGGCATGATGTTCGAATGGTCAAAGTGGAATGATGGTGTGTTAGAATGCGGAGTAGACAGAAGACAATGCTGTTCACTGTAAGTGCCATTTTTTTATTATTTTCAAACTCAAAATTGTCCGGCCAAAAAGCCGAACATACTACATGGGATGCTAATTAGTTAAACACGTCATACTCACGTGATTGTTTCATCACCACCGACTTCTGTTTTTGTCTTTCCGACCACAAACACTGCTTTGTTTTTTTTTTTTTTTTTTAAATTTACTTTCAAGATTAATTTTTGCAATTAATTAATTTAATGAGCTACCAAACTTAATTTTGCAACTCAACTACTTGAACAAGATCATTCTCAAAAGTCAAAACAGGAAGAAATAAGAAATATCATCAAATATCTGTTGATATTATGATGTCTTTTCATGGATCATCGCTTGAGCACACCAATAGACAGACGACTAGGCATTAAACAGACAATAAACAAAGATGATGGTCTAAACATGAGTTAAATCCCTTTTTCTGAATTCAACAATGCAATTGATTTTTGGTAACATCAAATCTAAAAACAACTCAAAATTTAAGTTACAAACATTCACTATGTGCAATTCTAAATTAGGGTTGTATAATAACAGACACAAACAACAGGGGTTCTAGTGCCAAGCTCACAACACGGCTCGTAAGTTATCAAGAAGAGATGCCGCCTGTTGCCCAGCAAAACCTATCAGAACAGCCCCGACTGACATCCTACTGTCGAGAAATTGGTGCCATTGGCACTGATGGTGATTGACTATAGAAATTACCATCAGAACCTTGAAAACTCTGATAAGGATTTGTTGGAGGTGCTGCAAAAGGAGACATGCCTGTCATTGGAGCCGCAACTCCTGGATAACCAGGCATGGTAGGGGGTGGTGGTTGGCTCATGCTGTAGCTGTATGGGGCACCAGTCATAGCTGCAGTAGTTTGAATGTACTGGGGCATCTGAAACGGTGGCAGAGGTGGTAGTGGAGGCATCGGTGGAGGAGATGATGGTGGGGGCGGTGGCGGGTCATTTGTAGTTAATTTTTGAGTTGTCGTTATATTATGTTGCAGAGATTCAGGGTGTGTAAAAGAAGGAACTGGAGGCTGCTGGGGGTTCTGCGGTGGCAAGTAAGATTGCTCATTTTCTATCTTAGGCCTCTTCTCTGAAGGAAAATCACTCGAGGGTTCTTTACTTGAATTACCAATGACACCCTCAGATGCCAAGGAGGAGAGGACGTAGGAGAGCATCTGGGCGGAGGATGTTGAAGCAGTTAGCTTTGCTGCCACTGCAGCAGCTGCAGACTTCCGATGGTCCTCGTCAACATGACCAGATTTTTCAGGAAAAGATACCTGACGAGTGTACATTACAGGAGCTGACTGTTCTCTGTCTCCTGACATAAAGCTCGAAGGTGCCATTGAAGTATGAGCTTCCTTTGAGTTCTGCTCAGCTAGCTTGTCACAATTTAGTAACTGCCGACAGACCTGCTCTGACTGGGATTGTGCAGCCTGGCAAGGAGAAACAAAATTAAGATTTCTCCGCATGCTTAGAATTCTGCAATGAAGTCATTACATTCCAAGGATTTTAAAGCCAGAAATGTCAAATTACACTGTTTTAAAATTACGAGATACAAAAGGGAAGACATCACATATCCAACATCCCCACAACCAGAATATAAGTCTCAAAGCTTACATGAACATTTCAAAAATTTCTCACTCACACAGACTCCTTTAGCATACTGAAGGATGTGTGAAGAAAATAAAAAGAATAAATAGTACAGCAGATGTCTCCTCCCCAAAGAAGGCAAATGTCACTGAGCTAAATTAATTTTAAGCATACAAGTTAAAGAACAATAAGGTAATTCCAGAGTCTATACCCTAACTTTTGTATCACAGGAGTGATATAACATTAATTTATAGTTAACAAATGATGGTGGAATATGGGCAAAGGGAAAGCCGTCATTTATTAGTGTTACATACATCACTTGAGATATGAACTTAGGAAGCATAGCATTAATCAATTACAAGGCTTTACTCTTAATCAAAGCAAGTGCAAACATCTGTGGATAAATATCCAAAGAGAATTATATAAATAAATTCCCATGGACATAGGATAGGTAGCAGTGTCAAACCTGTAATTCACCACGGATTTGAGCCAGCTTCAATTCCTTGAAAATTAAAACAGGTAAGTCAGCTTTACATGCAATCACAAGTTGCAAACAATAAATTTCAACAACAGAATAATCTGGTTAACCAACCTGTTCCTGAAAAGCTTCCCTCAAATGATTCACAAGATTCGCTTTCAATGACTCCACTGCCGTTAATTGCTCAATGCAGTCCCTCAGTGTAGAATGCTGACCCTGCAACTCCTCAACCAATGCGGATCCATGCAATTGTCCTGTTCAGTGTAAGCATGATTTAGAAAAAAGGAATTGTCCAGAAAGATATGAACAACGTTTCAAGAAATCAAATAAACGTAAAATGCACTATCTGAAACAACTGATAAACAAAAAACTGATTTTCTTTCCCTGACATTCATTTTCCAGGTGGAGGTGCAATATGTTACTAAAATTTATAATCTCAATGTTATAACTAGAATGGGAGACAGGCCTATTAGGTAACTGATTTTCTGCTTCTCACCACATGCATCCGAGGTAAAGTCAGTTCAAGGTGGGAAAAATAACTGGGCTGGCAATATTCCAAACCTCTTTTTCCACCTTGTCAAAATGAAGATATTATTATTTTTTTTTCATACTGCAGATTAACATGGTGACTATGAAATAGCTCCAACAAGCTTAGATTTGCCTCCTGTGCAAAATCTAGACTTCAAAGAATAAAATAAGCCACTTAACAATATCATGCTTGGTTCATATCATAATACAAATGCAACTATGCAATAAGACACAGTAACTGGGCTGGCAAGACTCCAAACCTCTATTTCCAATTTTCCATCTTTCAGAACAAAGACGTCCTGTATTGTAGATGGTATTATGTTGACAGCAATAAAGTGGCCTCTACAAACTTTGACTTGACTAAAGAGTAACATCCATATTTCTAGGCTAGAAATGCACTTGACAATATATGCTTGGTTCTTATACAACACAAATGCATAGCCTATGCAATAAGACACAATAACTGAATATTGTTCATTCCATAAACTGATTATATAGTCAAACATTAACAAACGTATTTATAGAGGCTGTCTAAAGAAAGCAAATGCGGGTAATACCTGAATGGATGTCACTACCAATTTCCTTCTCTACTTTCTCAATAGAGCTAATAGCATTCCTACATTTGTTCAATACTACATCTTCATCAATCTGGCCACCATAGACAACTTGATAACCTGAGACTATTTTGTCCACTGTACTTCCAATAGGCTGCTTCTGCTTAAAAGAAAGAAGATGAGAGACAGTTTTAACTTCTAATTATAAACCCCAAAAAAATTATATAAATATCATATCAGCCTTCAGTCAGAAACAAGACATGGATTACCAATTTCAAGCCCTGATGCTTCCCATTTCTGTTGTAATTTTCCAGGTGCCTTCCCACAAGCTCTTCCTTCAGAATTTGCCCTCGAGAACCAAAAACTTTCCTCTCCTCCCAAATATTAATCTGCACATATAGATGGCAGAAACATAAACAGTCATGCTAATGTCCAACGTAACCAATCGAAGGAATTGACTCCGATACCAAGCTAGTAATAAACATATGCAGATAAGTGCCACGCAAGCATATGAAAGGCCAAAGATGGCAAGACGATTGCAATTGTCCTAGCAGTTCTTTTAGCAAACTAAGTTTAATATAAGATTAATGGACCTTGATCTAATTGTTTAACATGAAGATTCCCCCAGAATATCAATGAATGAATATTTGCAGCTCCACACAGACTTCTCCCAGGTCACATCAATGTGTAGTTTCAGCAGTGCTATGACGGTGATTTCCACAAAAGGGGAAAAGAATCAAGAAGCATATAAAATAATAGGTTAACCAAAGCAGCAAAACACACATAAACACAAAAACATAAAACAACAGGCGCAATCCTGTTTCTCTCTACCAGAATATTATAAATGTCATCTTTATGTTTGTTATAAAATATTTAGTGTATGAGGACTGCTTAAAGAGATAGACGATTAGTTAGAGATTTGAAGGCAAGAGTTCTGAGGAATTTATTCTTATGAGAATGAAGCTGGTTCATGCCACTGCTTTCAAGTTTTTGGGGTCCTCTCAGGAATTCCTTGATATTTTGAAGTTTAGGTAACAGTCTCCAAATTCATATCCTGTTCCTTTATTTTTTTAGTATGTCTCTTGTATACCACAAATTGGTAGTTGGTGATATTCCAGATAGGATGGAAGAGACCTTGAAAGTTGGTTTAATGCTCTGTTCCTTGATCTTCCCACTAACCCGTTAAGTATGAGGGAAATCCCTAAAACTTGCCAAATACATACTTGCAAGGATTCATAAGGATGCAAAAAGTCACTTCCATTCAGATCCTCGAAGCTTTGCTTCCCAAATACATAAACTAACATCTTGTTGGATCTAGGTTTCCTTCTAACAGAAATAAATAGGTATTTCAAAGAATATCTTCAAAGATATTTATCAACACGAAAACAGGATATAAGACTCATAGAAAAATACATCTAATTGGACTAGATAAGGAGAAAATGCAATGTTAAGATGAATATACCAGCCGTCGAGCAGCATTTCTTCCAAACTCATCTCCATTATCCATCACATCACGAAGAGCATCTGGAAGAACCTTCCAAAATTCACCAACAAACTCAGAACCTTTCCTCCTACTATTCTGCAAGATGTCATTTGCAAGATACAGAAAAGCCAATCTCTGCTCACGTGCAGAGCAATGAAATTGTCTGTCCCATGTTTCTACAACTTGCTTGGCCTTATTCATATGAAAAATACACCAATGTGATAAAGCTGAATCACGTTAAGGATAGAAACAATCAATTGGTTACAAAAATTGTTGAAGAAAAAAAAATACATAGAATACTTATGTTCAACCTACTATTTACAATGATGGCTTGTCTTAAAAAATATAATGGGAAAGAAAAAGGTACTAAAGCAGATAAATGAGAATCCGGTGAAAACAGTCTTCAGACAGAAAGCAAAGCAATTAAATTTTTATTTTGAAAAAGTTAGGAAAAAAATATATCAGACCTAACAAAAGAAGAAATTTGAGAGTGGATTAAGAAAACAAACTAAGATAATTATACATTGGGCAATACTAGGCCTACAACCCAATTTTACAAACTTTCCCTCACAACTGCGATGTGACATCTAGCAATTGGTCAGTTTGCAATTGGTCTGGTAGGACCCGTCTGACCAATTTGTGAAATGACCAATTGTGAGCTGCCACGTCACGATTGTGAGGGAAAGTTTGTGAAATTGGGTTGTGGACCTATCTTTTCCCTTATACATTTCAAGACCCTAACAAGATGTAATCTGGCTACACCTGAATTTATAACAAATCTAACTCTAAAAACATAATGCTGGTCCCAGTATATACAAAAAAGCAGACAGCCTGAGTGACCCAAAAATATACGAACACAAACAACAACAGGATAAAGGAAAATCATCCATAGTCCAAATCAAGAGGATACTCTCTATGCTTGTCTGTGAGTTGTTAAGCTTGGCTAGCTTTTCCACTAAAATCTGAGGATTAAATGTACTTCCCATGTTCTTGATAGCGTAATATCAAATTAATGTAGCAAAAACCGATCTTCAGAAGTGAACAAACCTTCAAAAGAGAAGATAAATACAAGGAAAAATGAGTACCTTTAGAAGATGAACAAGCACAATTATGTTAATATAAAAGTATCCTCATAATTCCACAGTGATAAGAAAAGAACTCCACATTTTTCCATTATAAGAAAGGAACTTAAAGTGTCAACATTAAGGTAACGAAAATTCATAACACAACATTTAGCATTAAGGATTGTCAATGTTCAACAAATTCAACAATCACCATGCTAATAACAATATGCTCACTTTAGTTGTTCAAATAATTACAAGGCACTTCTACTGAGAAATCATTTGTCACATATAAAACATTTAAAAAGTGAGAAGCACTTCAGAAGACACTGAGTGTCAATCAATATATATGCTAGGTTAAAAAATACATCATCTTAATACTTAAAAGGCAAAACGTATCCCATCATCAACCACGAAGTGTAACATAGGAAACTAAATTATTCAACAAGGTAGCATTATATTTAACCTCTCTAGGCCTCCTTGTGATTTAAGCAATTTAATATGCAGATAAAATAAAACTTCAAGCCTTTATAACTAAGGCAACTGGAAAACGACAAGTTAAAAGTGTTGTCCTTGGCCAAGATAAAGAATCTAAGTTAAATGAGTATAAAAGTAATTGAGAATGATTATAAAGACAGGTCTCACACTTGTCCTTTTCCAAAAAAGAGTCTCCCGCGATAAGAGAAGACGCGTTGTCGGGTTAGGAAAACTTTAATGACTAAATCAAAGCATGTGTCAACATAATGTACATTCCACAAAAAAGTGTTCACATAAGTGCATGAACTGATACGTGGCAGACGAGATACTCCCTCGAAGATTTAAAACAGCAATTCTGGGAAGAACTCAAAACTTTATTTTGTCGACCATTACTCTGGTGATCAAATGTCAGTCCAAAACGAATTAATTGTTAAAAAAGACAAGTTCTTTCTTTAAAAATCAACTATTGTTCATCTAATTTCTCAAAACTTCCAGATAAAATTAAGTTATACATGTGTCCGAATACTGAATAGTTCTTAACATATCATCTTAATAATACTAAAACTTCAAATAACTAATTAACCATCTAAGTAGATTATCATAGCAGTTACAATTAATGGTAATCTTTTTCTAAACCCTAGAAATTATGATGACAACAAAAAAAAAATTCATAAAACTAAGCACTTAGCTGTGAATGCTAGTATGCTACTGGAAAACAAGTCATAAAGAAACAAAACAACATGCAATATCAACAATTAAACAACTACAAACAAAAAAAACAACCAGAAAACCAAAACAAGCTTTCCCTAAATGAATTAAGAGCATGAAATTTACATCAAAGGCCAAACAATCTTATTCAAAGAAAAAACTAAACTGAACAGTTAAGATAAGTTGGAGTTGGAGAATAAACCAACAAAGAAAAGGAATGCGGGTTAGGCACGCGAGAATGACCGGCCGGTGAGACGAGGCTGCTCTAATTCGTTCACCATGCGGGAGGGTATGGAGCTGAATTAGGGATTTTTGGAGAGAGTTTTAAGGGGCAGTGTTGGAATTTGTTAGGTGGAGTTTGGGTAACTGTAGGAATAGGAGTCGTGCGAATCGGAGTCCGAACTGAAGTCTTTCTAATGAGTTTGTGCTGTGCTTGAAAGGCGGGCAAGAGAGAGAGAAGTACAGAGTTGTTTGGGTTAGCTTCTTGATTCTTGTCTTGGATTACAGTACGGTGTTGAGAACGTGAGATATTTTGAGTTCCAATATTGCCCTTTGTGTAACGGATTTCGTCATGAATGACACGTCCCGCTCAGGTCAGACGTGGACAGACAGAATCTAGCTAAAACCCTAAATGTTATCTCTGTGAACGACGTCGTTGTTTGTTAAATTATTTTTCTTTATTTTAACTAATTAATTTACGATTCCAGTTATTATATTTTATTAAATTTTCATATATTTTTTAAAAATCTTTGATAGTAAGGGACACAATTTTATGCTAAAATTGTTACTTTGTTTATTTAAAGCTCACAAAGTTATAAGATCAATATCATTAAT
>WYDK02000017.1:3363851-3381096 GCA_009867345.2 Toxicodendron radicans
TCAATAGAATATCTATATCAAGAAATGGAAGAGAAAGCATATCAAGCCCAATGTTGGGATTGAAGGCTTATATGTAGAGTACCTTCACCTGTTGTCTCGGGATCTTGAGTCCTTTCCTCTCCTTGATTGTATTAGTAGGGCGTTCTTCCAAAAAAGGCTCTTCATATCATGAACTGTAATAGGTAAATGCCTCTTTTTCTCCTGAAGTTGTCGGAATTATTCGTAATAAGATATTGGCTACAATTGAAAAAAGGTCTTATCAATCAAATTTCCATTTATCCGCGATCTAGGCATAGGTAGAAATCCATTCGAAAATTCTTTTCATTACCTCTCGTGAGAAAATGATCCCACAAACAAAGGAATTCTAAAGTACGAAATAACATAAAAGCAGACTTCTTAATTTTTTGGTGGAGATCTTTGTTACAATAATTTTTTGCTCTTAGAATTTTGCAGGGTTATAATCTACTAATGTATTTCATTTCTTGACCTGTGGCTGTGGGTATCATATCCTCAATGCTATTGCAAGCATATTGATTTCATTTTTAATTTTCAGATACCAATTCTGCTTTGGTTTAGAAGTTTCAATCGAGACAAGCATGTACAATGAACATAGTCAAGTTCCCAATGAGAGTTCAGAGGCTCCTGTCATGAAAATGAGTGTTGATGGTTTCCTTGACAGAATAGTCAGATTAAGCGTCGTTATGGATGGACTGATATATCGGTACAAATGTTACTTGAATTTGTAAAAGATATACTCCCAGACAAAGAAAGTGAAGGCATCCCAAGCACATTCGGTGAAATGATGAAAATTCTCGATGGCCTGGAACTCAAAAAAAAAAAAAAAAAAAAACTGATGCAGGCTTTAGTGAGTGCAATCCACACAGAGAGCAAACTCAGACTAATCATGGTAAAGAAAATCAAATTGTTGCATGTTAGTGCACTACAATCTATGCCTAAAATAAAATTATTGTGTATGAAAAATTATTAATTAGTGTTAGTAACAGGTTATTCTAAGCTAAGCCGTGGATTGAAACGACTGCAATCAAAACATTCGCAGAAAAAAGGCCATTCAAGTGAAGCAACCTATTGAGGAAGAGCCAGAAAAGGGGAAAAAAAAAAAACTGTTGAGGTCACCCAGAGTGGAGATGATAACCAGCGTGTTGGTTCAACATCTGAGAAAGCAATGGTAAATCTACATGATTATTGAAATAACGAAAGTGTCTACACCTCCCCTGTTTTTTGTATTACTTGGGAATTAAATTTACCATTTTATGGTACGGTTGTAGTTGCAAAGTGATAGGTGATACTGCAAGACTATGTTTTTCACATCCGTGGAACTCCCATATTGGGTTCTTAGAATCTTCATTTTTCTGTCTTTTGTTTAACTTTATTGTTAGAGATTGTTTATAATTATATAAGTTGTCAATATTGGAACGGGTTCAGCCAACGAACTTTTTGACAGAAATGACGTATCTTTACATTAACCTATTAACCCATATTATATTGTGATTCTACTTTGTAAATCAGGGGGCCGATGTCAAGGACAAGCTGTGAATGAGGACGAAACAAGCTCAAGGAGGAAACTCCCGGGAATGTGTTCATACAATCATACCTAGAAGAAGCCATGGCGCTGGTTTGAAAAGACATTTTAAAATGTGATTAATTAGAAACTTTTCAGTAGCGTTTCTTTTCCACAGCAGTAGCAGAAACTTTTATTTTAGACCTCTCTTTTCTTTTTTGACTAGCTTTGGCATTCTAACAAACTTCGTTTTCATTTTAACTTTGTTTTTGTTCTGTTTTTTTTTTCTTTTGGTCATAGTGGCTTTTCTTTATTGGTATTAATCTAGTCGGCTAAATCTTTTATAACAGACTTAAATCAATTTAACCACCCCTGGGTGGGGCAATATGGACTTTGTCATTTTGGTGTATTCATTATTAATATAGATGATTATTAAAAAGTTTATTCAATCTTTAATTTTAGAGTTTTGAAAGATTAGTAAAAGACTCAAAGAATGCTTAAACTGATCCGGACATATGATAAAAAAAAAAAAAAAAACTTAAATCAATTTCTTAAGGAAAAATTTACATTCAATTTCATTAAATTTTGTAATCTAGGTGTATTGAACAAGAATCTGAGCCCATAAGGAAATACGGATACTAGATCTGTAACCGTTCGATTTCTGCCCGTAAATCAATATCAACCGTCAATAATGGCCCCACTTAATATACTTTTGCCCTTTTTTACATATCTGTGTTACCAAATTTACTTTACTGCACTCGCCAACTCCCATAAACTGACCCTTCATTTGGGCGCGTAAGAGTAGGCCCAAAACACGCGGCATTCAACAGACACGTTGATAAACAAGTGACTTGAATCTAGATATTTCACCTGAATTGCCAAAAATACCCCTGCGTTCAGCGAACTTACTGATGGCGCGAGTGACGTGGGAGTTCATAAAGTAATACACAACACTAGGCGCAGCATTAGATAATTCTAATAAATAAATAACATTATTATTTTTTTCTTTGGTCGTCATAGTGCCGTTGGGCGTGGCTCAGTCAGTGAGTGCTTATTAGCAGTGACAGAAGAAATGAGAGTGAACAAAACCCTAGAAATCTATGAGAATGTCAACAACTAGAGGTTCTGCTGGTGGATCAAAAGAGATGTATGTTAAATTTATAAGAAATTTCAGATTCTTTGATTTTTGTTAATTTCAGTTCTTTTTTGTTTGCTGTTGTTTGTGTCTTTTCAGATTGGCGTAGTTTGGTTTTAAGTTGTTTGATTTGGTGTTTCAAGTTCTTGATTCATCTGTCATTTAATTTGAGAAAATCTAGAATTTAAATTATAATCGAGAGTGTTAATGTATGGCTCATACGAAGTAAAAAATTCGTTGCTAAATATGGGCCGCTGATCACTGATGCGGATACATCTCATCACGGTGGTACCTGCCGTGGATTCTGCAATGATATTTTATGTAATGTGGTCGAGTAACAAGTGATTAATTTAAAATGGTAATTTAGTCACTAAAGAAGTTTCAACAAAAAATTTTGAGGTAGCGCAGCATCCAGGTAGATTGCGCCTTAATTTTTTTTTTTTTTTTTTGTGATTATTGATATTGCAGTATTACTTGATGTTGATGCAAGCTTTGAGTATAATGGTGTGTCATTTTGTTATTTATTAACTAGGCATTTGATTGTTTCTATTGAGCCTATTGAGATTTTAACAAATGCTAATAGTATGTAACACAGGTTCCAGTTTTTGTCATAAGATTCTGTGTTTCCTTGTGAATGTTTTCCTTATTGGCTATTCCTTGAGATTCAATCTTTGCCGTTTGATATCTGTACAGTCTTGAGCCTCGGAATTGGCAAAGAGAGGAATATTGTCTCCAAAAAGCTTCGAATTTTGGTGAGTACACGGCCCCCTATTCTCAGTTGACTTGTAAGCCAAATATTTCAATAAAACTGGTGCTTCAGGCAAATATATAAGGAAGGATAAGACAGTAGTAATGTTTCTCAGTGGTGTTATTATTTTGAGTAGACATGTCGGATTGCCAATGGAATGAAGTGACTTTGAATGAGGAAGATCTTTCCTACATGCTTGATGATGTAACTACCCCTGTTAAGGCTTGTGGGGATCTGGCTTATCATGCTACTCATAGTGGTAGGGGTTTGTTCTCTGCACTCTCTTGACTTCAATATTTTTCACTTTGTTGAAAGACCAAGTTGTTGGACAGTGTTTTCTTAATCTGAAAGTGGATTTCAGGTAACATAAACAAGGACCCAATAGAACGAAGGGAGACTTCTTCACAAGTAAAGAGGCGAAGGATGCTGCAGTTTGATACTGAAATATCAGATTCATCCTTATTCAGCAATGAGATGCCATCTGCATTTCTAACACCAAATGTCAGTAGTGCTTGACAACTCTTTTCTTCTATGATATTTTTATATTGACATCAGTTTCATTTGCCTTGTATTCATTTCACTCATTTGACATGGACTAAAATTTAAAAAACAGAACTTGATATGAAGGGACCAGAAATTTGTGAAGTCTAAGAACTTTGTTAAAAAAAAATTATATAGCTATCCTGTAGAACATTTGTCATTTGCTGCATGGTATGTGCATCCATATATAACTCATTTGACATAGATTTAATGTTTGAATATGGTTTACTGTTTCAACATGGAACAATATATGTTAGAACCCTAATAGGCTGTTAACTAGTTTCATAGCTTGCTTAGTTCCTTTTTTTACTGTGCTGGACTCATTACTTTCTATGCATTTGGCCCCTTTCAAATATCATTTTATTAATTTTGACAGGTAAGTGGAATTAGTATTGAAGGAGATATAAAGTAATTGCATTTCTGGTGAACAGTAGATATCTTGAAACTGTGTTGAACTCAACTTATCGTCAGACCATGAAGCATGGATATTTATATGTACCTGCTGTATCCTTATTGTACACATATCAAATACCAGAACCCGCTGGATACATGTTTTTATGATTGAGAGCTTCGAAACATTACTAGGTTTAAAAACTTTTTTTTCCAATTCATTAGCATGCTAAATGATTCTTGTTATATATTCGCAGAATGTTAAGCATAATATACACTTTCATTCAGTACTTACAAAAAATGCCATCATAAGAAAGGCACTAGACAGCATTTATGGTAGAAGTTTTAGGTGATCTGTGCTTAGGAATGGTTGTGAAATAAAATAATGATAATTTGTAAATTAAAATATTTAACAATTTAAGAAAAAATTGACATTGCAGAATATAGATTTATTTATTTCTGAACCTCTGCCAAATAGTGTCCCTTATTATTAATACATAGTTTTCTTCTCTTATATGCAAATAGGAAATGACTTGTGCCATCAATGTAGCCCATATTTATGTTCTTTATTATATGTTTAGGAGAGGGAGAACTCTGTTGATGAGGTTCTACCTGAAGCGTCACCTTGGATTTCTGGGTTTTCAGGTCTGTATACTGCAAGATCTGTTTTCATACAAATATGAACAGAATTTTTTACTTCTTTTTTTTAATCAATAATTAACATGTGTCAGCAGATGTGCCTGGCTCCAGTTTTGAGGGCATTGATCAGTCATTTGAAGGATGGCTTGCCCAATGCCTAAATGATTCTGAGATGAATTTTAGCCCTGATAATATGTATGCTTCTTTGGACTATTACTTTTTAGTTTTATACCCATTCCACTATAATCTGATTACTTTGTCATGTGAGTCTCAGGAACTTCTCTGGGGCATCTGATGAACAAATTGATATTTCAGGTGCATGAGATAATTTTTTCATTTGTTGTTTATTGCTGTTTCTTCGCCCCCTGCTCTCGCTACCCATCTACAATTTTTTTCGTGTTACTTACTTTTCCCTGTGTTTTTAAGCTTACAAAAGTGTTTCACCATTGTAGATTTCAACAATCCACAACCTGCATGTGATGCTAATATGGTTCAACAGCATGCACCTAGGACGCCTCGAAATATTGTTTTTAGAGGTATTTCTCTGTTCTTGATGATTTCTCTTTGTTGTTCGTTCCAATGGAGCATCCTATCTTTGTAATGCTGATGGTTCACTCTTAATTGTTTTTGTTTTGCTTGCTTTAGGTAGAAAGTCTATCATACGGACTCCAACTAAATTAGCTTCTTCAGTTGCCTATCCATTTGCCTTCATAAAACCATGTGGTGTCCAAGGAGATGTTACTCTGAAGGACATAAACCAGCGGATCCACACTCCATCAAAATCAAAGCAAAATATTGAAGATCCTGCTGCCTACCCCACTTCGGCGTTTTCTGGGAAGCCTGTGGTTGGTAAAACTAAAATTCGCACTGAAGGAGGAAAAGGCAGCATCACAATTATGAGAACCAAAGGCTGAGTAGATAAGTATAATTTCAGATTTACCTTTTTGTGGTCCTTTCTTCTGGCCCCATAATATTCTGGGTTGAGGGGTTTCTGTATTATTATTCCAGGGCTGTCTAGCATAAAGATTGATATTATTATTTTTCTTTTTAGAGTTTTTCATGGATTGCATAAATCACTGTGAAGTGTTTATGTTTCCAATTTGAATTGTAGGTGTAGCCGCTGTATGTGACCTTGATTTTAGACTTAATGTAAGTTTTGATGTCTATATTCGTCTGACTTAAGATAATTCTATGAATGCGCACATCCAATTTCTGTTAATGAGAAAACCTTTTGGATTTAAACCATGTATCAACAAGCTTGTATTTCATATGACTGCTTTTTATCAGGATCTTTCAAACTTTATGCAGTTTGAATTGTCATTTTGCACTTTATCTGGAAGTAGGAACATATGAATAATAAATTCATTCTAAGAAGTGCTTTGAAGAGCTTCTGGGTTTGTAGTATTTTAAATAAAAGTTGGTGATTTTTTTTATAGTTGATGCCATGATTAATTCGGTTGGTCAAACGTTGTGAACACTCTTACCGACAATCTTGTCTAACTACTTTGTAGCTAGCGAATTAGTGATACAGTTATTGCATACTCCTCACTTATAATAAAAGCTTTCAAATTATAATGGTGGATTGTAAATGATTCTCGTCCATGTGAATTCAAATATTTTATCACTATGTTCTTGTAACGTGACTAATTTACATACTAATTTATAATTAAACCGCTTTATCAACTCTTAATTACAGTATAAATCAGTCCAATGCATGCACTTACCACAATCTGGACGGTTGTTACGAACGACAAAAGTCTACTAAATAATAGCCTATGGGCATCAACTCCACGTAATTGATTTAGATTATTAAATAAATAAAATCTCTTCATGTGTAGTAATGTCCAATGGGGTCCTTAGTATAATTTAGAAAGACATGATAATGTGATTTAGGTGGGCCTGAGAGTGTTTTAGAATTTAGATACCACTAATCATAATTAAATCTGAGGTTTTGTCTTTAGTTTATAATATTTATTTTAGAGTAAACGGCTTTTTTTTCACTTAAGCTTTCCTTTAATGACATTTTTTTATTTAAAGTTTATATTTCATTAATATTTAAAATATATTTTATTTTTTTAGTTCATATTTGACGAGTTATTAGGAATTAAGGTAAGAGAGATTTTTTAGAGTGAAAGTCAATTGATCGAATGATGATGATCGATTGGATATTAACCTTTTAAATTAACTAAAAATTAATTAAGAACATAACCAATAATTGACAAAAAATTAGATATTGAAGTGAGATGTGTTTTGTAAAAAGGAGACTGAAAGTTTAAATGGTGGTGATGAATAAAATTTTCACTATCAAAATTAACTTTGATAAGAACAAAATATTTATTTAAAAAAAAAAATCATAAACAAAAACAAAAATGTACTATCTTGATTTGTCACGAGTCACGATTAACACATTGCATCTTAGCTCTCAGGACATCTCTATACAGTATACACTATAAACTATACCACGGTTCCTCGCCCACATGATTATCTTCCTATTGGCTATTGGAGAATGGAGATCCGAGTCCACACGCACACCGCAGACAGGCTGGTCCACGTAGGACTTCAACTTTTCAACATATATGCTTAAAATCTTCTCATCACCGTTAGATCGAATTTAACAGCCGCTTATTTCTAACTAAGTGGGCCACCCTGCTAGATGCTTGACCGTTAGATTCAACCAAAGGGTTTTCCACTGGGTTTATAAGTCCGTTCACCTGGGCGGCGCGCTACATATTTAGCCAACCTTTCATTTCTCTTCTTCGTTCCAGAGCTTCACGATTATAGAATTAGATTCCACCCCCCCCCTCTTTTTTTAACAAAAATAATTTAGTTTAAAGCAAGTAATACATTCCATTTACATTCGGAGCTCGGTCTTGAAGGTATTGAAATGGAATTATATTTTTTATTTTGGAGGGAAAATGATTTAAATCTTAATTTGTTATTAATATATAATTATTATATTTGATGAAAATTATTTGTTTGATTGTTTTGTTTACATTTGTTTTTGTTTTTGTGAAAAATGTGCAGATCGAGCTCCTCAAGGTTGAAGCTTTCAGTTTTTTGGTGGTTTAGATATCTTGCAATTTGTTGAATTTGTGTTATTCGTCGAAATAACTTGTTATAAACGCTAGATTTATTAGCAATGGCGAACACGATGCAATTTTGCGGTGTAATTCCGAAGCAATCTTTGCATTGCCAAGCTCTGTCGTGGCAGCGGCTTGATTTTGGACCGTGTGTGAGTTCGAGTTCTAGGTTTTGTATTAGTGTGAAAAGATCGTGTAGAGGTAGAGGAGGTTTGGGAGTGAGTTGTGAGGGAGCGAGAATAGACGTGATTGAAAGGAAGGAGAGTGAGAGTCAATTATTGGGAGAGAATGAGACGCAATTGACATGTGTTATGAAGTTCGGTGGATCGTCCGTGGCCTCTGCTGAGAGAATGAGGGAAGTTGCTGATCTTATACTTAGCTTCCCGAACGAAAGGCCTGTGATTGTTCTCTCAGCTATGGGAAAGACAACAAATAAATTATTGCTGGTATATATGAATTTTTATTGTGTCTTTGTTTGATTCATATGTGAGAATATTTTTTTTCTTTTTGTTTAAGATGAATGTTTTATTGCTTGTTTATTAGGCTGGTGAAACGGCTGTTAGCTGTGGGGTTATTAATGTGTCATGTATTGATGAGTTGAATTTTATTGAAGAATTACACCGCAGGTGAGAAATGTGAATTCCGCTTTCATTGTTGTTGATCCTGGTGAATTAAAATTTGTAATTTGTTTGTGTTTGACATCTTTTACTTATCCAGGACTGCAGATGAACTTGGAGTAGACAGGTCGATTATTGAATGTGGGTATCTGTTTCTCTTGAAACCATTTGTTGCTTATTCACGTGTGGTTATGACTGTCCTTTTTTTGTCTGTGGAAAACATTTTGCAGATCACCTAGAACAACTGGAGCAACTTCTGAAGGGAATTGCTATGATGAAAGAGCTAACTCCACGCACTAGAGACTACTTAGTTTCGTTTGGGGAGTGCATGTCCACTAGGCTTTTTGCTGCATATTTGGATAAAATTGGTGTGAAAGCCCGCCAAGTATGTTATAATCTTCTATATTTTTACAACTTAGCTCGCTTGTCTTTCTCCAACTATTTTAGAAATTCAGATTTAGATTGATGTACATTGTTCCATTTTACCATGCTTACTTGTAAAATATTATTCAAATAACAGAGAATTACAATGCTTTGCTTTCTTTTTGCAGTATGATGCCTTCGAGATTGGCTTCATAACCACAGATGACTTTACAAATGCTGATATTTTGGAAGCCACTTATCCAGCTGTTGCTAAGAGGTTACATGGTGATTGGATCAGTGATCCTGCGATACCAGTTGTTACTGGTTTCCTTGGAAAGGTCCTTCAACTACCTAATTGCTTTTGACATCTTCTTTGGGAGGCTTTGCAATAAGTCTCAATATATTGTGTTTCTTTGTCTTGTGCTGCAGGGCTGGAGGTCTTGTGCAATCACTACATTGGGTAGAGGTGGTAGCGATTTGACAGCCACAACCATTGGGAAAGCATTAGGGTTGCGAGAGATTCAGGTCAGCATGGATATTGAAACTATTGATTTTGTTTGTTTTTAGATCTGTCTTACATGCATGGACTCCAAGTTTCCTTTCATGCAAGGGACAGACATACTACTACAACTACAGACATGTATAATGGCCTTAAGTTTGTTTCTTTGAAATATGTGAAACGATTGTTTCTTTAGTGACGTAGAGTTCTATAGAAATGTTATACAAGATTGAGCACCTTTCTCATTGTAACTTCTGTGTACATATTAAATTCAAAATGACATAAGACTGAGCTTTTATTGGTTACAGGTGTGGAAGGATGTTGACGGTGTTTTGACATGCGATCCTAACATATATCAACATGCTGAGCCAGTCCCATATTTGACATTTGATGAGGCGGCTGAGCTTGCATATTTTGGGGCTCAGGTATATTTATTCTATTGCTTTTAGTCCATCTCAGTATTTGAATATCCACAATGTGCCTTTAGTTTTGGAATTGACCACAGATAAAACTGAATTTGCTTTTAAGCTGGATGTATTCAACTAGATAGCATTTTATAATGGCTAGTTGTTTGGGATCCCAAAAAATATCGAGAATTTCTCAACTAAAGCTGGAATTATGTGGCTGTGTGAGGATCCCACATTGGAAGAGAAATGGGTGGGCATGTGGGTTATAAGGGTTTGGACACTCTCCTTTGACAAGCTCGTTTTCCAAAGTGAGTTATATCCAATCCCAATAAGACCCATTGCCCAGTCCAATTATTTGAGTTATTGAGATGAATTTCTATCAAATGGTATCAGAGTCAAACCCTGCCTGAGCCCACCTTCTGAAATGGGTTACCTTCTGAAATGGGTGACCTGGGAAAGGACAACCTAGGAGAGTAGGCCAGGAGTGGTCCAGAGTAGACCACCCAGAGTGAAGCTGTTTAGAGTGGGCCAACGTAGACGTTGACCAGAGTAGGCCACTCAGAGTGAAGCCGTCCAGAGTGGGCCAACATGGACATTGGATCTTGAAGTGTGAGGGAATGTTAAGATGCCATATTGGAAGGGAAATGGGTAAACATGTGGGTTATAAGGGCTTGGGCACCCTCCCTTGGCAAGCCGGTTTTCCAAGGTGAATTCTACCCTAGTCCAATAAGACCTATTGCCCAACCCAATTATTTGAGTCATTGAAGTGGGTTTCTATCAGGCTGATAAGATCCTGACTTTTTTAACCATATTGCTTTTGTTCTTTTATCAGGTTTTGCATCCACAATCCATGAGACCAGCTAGAGAGGGTGATATTCCGGTTAGGGTTAAGAATTCTTATAATCCTAATGCCCCAGGAACTCTGATCACCAGGTCTAGGGATATGAGTAAGGTTTGTTGTCAGCTTGCTGGCTTAATTAAATTGCTGGTGTAATGATTGCTTTACATGAAACAGTATTAATCTTCTTATTTCCCAACTGCAGGCAGTATTAACTAGCATTGTTTTGAAACGTAATGTTACCATGCTGGATATTGCTAGCACTCGCATGCTTGGCCAATTTGGCTTCCTTGCTAAGGTAAGAGTGCTAATATCTGGTGCCTGTGCTTTATATTCCATTGGGTCAGTTTGTGGTTTGAATCATTAATTGTTGTGCTTGCAGGTATTTTCAACCTTTGAAGATTTGGGCATATCAGTGGATGTTGTAGCTACTAGTGAAGTCAGTATTTCCTTGACATTGGATCCATCTAAGCTTTGGAGCAGAGAGCTAATTCAGCAGGCAAGCGTACGATGTTTTTCTACATTTCTTATATAATTTAGCTTGATGATATACAGTCTGTACCTGATATGTTTTAAAGTATTTTTAATCTACAGCTGGATTCTGAATTTTGATCGAGTATTTACAATTAATATTGTCTCCTTGTTATATCTTTCAAACAGGAACTTGACCATGTAGTGGAAGAACTTGAGAAAATTGCTGTTGTCAATCTCCTTCAGCACAGATCAATTATATCTCTTATTGGCAATGTCCAGAGGTCCTCCCTGATACTAGAGAAGGTGCTGGATTTTCTCTTCATCATTGTATAAGAATTGCATATTAATATGGTTGCAAATATTGTTATTGCTGTCTCGATAGGATTCTTGATCCTATGGTTACTGTCATAGATTCACCCCTGTTCTTTCTCGTGAGTGATTTCTACTTGGGAAATATTTGTATTTTCCTTTTCCTACAGCGAAGCTTGATAGTATGGATGAGTTTCAAGAAAATTACCAAATATGAAACTCACATATCAACCTTGTGGGTTATACCTTTATCCAAGATACCATATTGTGGTCATATATAATTCTAAAAAATTGATGTTAAGCAGGCACCTGACTTTTTTTGATCTAGGAAGAAATCGAGACAGAATTTCTTTGAAATTTGGTCTTAGTCTTCACATTTCTTTATTTTTTTCTCGCTTTATTTGTTATACGTTTTTAGTGACTGGGCAGGTTATGTGGCAGGTTTTTCATGTTCTACGAAGAAATGGAGTCAATGTTCAGATGATCTCCCAGGGTGCATCGAAGGTATTTCATAACCCTCTAATTCAATCTTCCTTTGAATCCAAGCACGAGCATGGATTTAAGAACCATTAATAATTTAGTAGATCGCAAAGAAAGTTATATGCTCTTTTGCACAAAATGGATGTGTTTGTTTTACTTGCATTTCTGACTTGGTTTTTGGTTTTACAAAACAGGTTAATATCTCGTTGATTGTAAACGACAGTGAATCAGAACAGTGTGTCAGGGCTCTCCACGCCGCCTTCTTTGAGAGCGATCTATCCAATTTAGATGCAGAAGGTAGCCCTGAGAATACTTCTGCCTCATTAATATAGAACTGTCGTTGATTTTTTGTCTCTTTACTCCCAAATTTTAAACAATTTGGCTGTAGAGTCCTCAGTATCATTATTCACACATTTACTTTCCCTATTGCTGCCAGCAGTAGCATAGATCTATTATTATCTTTGAATAATGTATTTTTCCAATTGTATTGCAACGTAATATTTGGGCTTTGAAGATTTATGATTTGTCCTGTAACTGATCAAATCTACTTACCTATAAGAAGTTTTAAGAAAATGCATTTACAAAATTAATTTTACGACGTAATCTTAAAATTAGTATAAAATTTGAGAAAAAAGAAGACTAATATATGTGTTGCTGGGCACATTTTTATCATCGAAAACAGTTTTGATTATCTGATCAAATATATTTTGAATACTAATACTAAACCGATCCAAAATTGATTAGAAATAAAACGTCTTCTTGCATGTGTCATTCAACAGAAAACAAAGATGCCTTCAATTGACGTGCCAAGAAGACATACATTCCATATATAATTTAGATAATATGCAGTAATTAATATTTATGCAGTAATTAATATTTATTACTATTTAATATCGACAGAGGATAATTTTGTCTTTGAGATTAGGCAAATATTATATGAAATGAACCCTAGAGATGCTTTAATTTAAAAAGACGACAAAATAAATAATTTTTCTTAAAAAAATAAAAAAGAAAATCCCTCATTTGACCGAACCGTAAATACTGCATAGCAGGCAAAACCAATCTCAACCTACTACTATATAAACCTCCAAAACCCTAACATCCCAATTCCCTACAACCCGCCACTCAACTATGGCGTGCACAATCGATTTCAGGAACCTGGATGAAGGTTTCGGCGGCAAGACCTACAAGCGAAAGCGCCAAGAGTCAGAAAACGCCGCCCTGACCACCACCAATACCGAAGACCTTGCCTCCATGGACGTAGACGACGACACGTGTCCACCCGCCGCAAAGCGATCGGCCATCGCGTCCTCAGACAATCCCGACAAGCCGACGTTCGGTCAGCCTACTTACGACGGCGTGATCGCCGGAAAAGTGTCGGGGAGGAAATGGAAGCAGGTGCGTCAGCACCGGGCGTCGGCAAGCAAAGTGAGCGTGAGAAGAACGAGTTTGGAGGAGAGAGAGAAGGAGAAGTTGATAAAGAAAGCGTATAAAGAGAGGATTAATGAATTGAAGGAAGAGATTAGACAGAATAAGATAGAGAAGAGGAAGAAAGCCGAGGAGAGAAAGAAAAGGAAGGAACAGAATATAATGAAATCTGGAACTAAGTTTCAGGTGATATCTAACAAGAATACACTCAAGAAAATTGCCAAGTCTAAGGACAAGAAGTTGCTTAAGGTTGTGCCTGAAGATTTCCTCAACAAGAATAAGAAGAAATAGTTTCAATCTTGTTTTTTGTTTTTGATTTTGTTTTTGCCATCAAGATTATTAATATTCAATTTTGAAGCTTTCATTTCGTATGTTTGATGGTTATATGTGTGTAGTTTCGAATTGTGAAGTAATAACTAATATAATTGAACAAGAGGCAAGAACCCATATCCCATAATTACTAAGTAAAATTATGATTTTTTTTTTTTGGAATGAATACGGCTTTGATAAGTTCACCAATAATCCTTACAAGAGCAAAACCCATCTATGAAATGATGGAACCTGCTTGAATCCCTAACTGTAATTTCTCTTTTGACTATTTTTGAGATCAACTTGATTGCAGCATGGCAATCTGTACAGGCTCTCAAGTTCTTCACTACCAGTATTGGTGACCCTTCTGGTGTACAGATTAGTGCATATGCAATTGCTAATTTTTCACTATGATATTTAAGTGACTCTATTTTGGATTCCTCGTCCTCATTGTGAAGGGCACAGCTTGTATCAGGTTTATACCCTTCCTTTTCCATTTGCTTCATCAGCATTTCAATCTTTCTCCTGATTGCCTTCATTTGTTGGTGCGACTTATCGTTTGCTATGAATACATGAACTTTGTTTTTAATTTCAACCCAGCTATATGCTGGAACCTTCTTCACTCCACGGTCTCGCATAGCCTTCTTCACCTTCCCGACATTGTCCCACTGGCCTGCAGCTGCGTAGATGTTTGACATGCTTACATAAGGGGCGGCATCTCTAAGCTCCTCCATTTTGAAAAGTTGATCAGCTGCTTTTTTAGCCAATTCTTGGTTCTTATAAATCCTACATGAGTTGAGAACTGATGACCACATGATCTCATCAGGCTCAAATGGCATTTGAGTCATCAACTTCTCCGCTTCATCAAAGCGTCCTCTACGACACAACACATCAACCATAGATGCATAGTGTTCTCTCTTTGGCATGAGTTTGTATGTTTGAGTCATGGACTTGAAGTAACGTAATCCTTCTTCAACAAGTCCACAGTGACTGCAGGCAGACAACACTGTGAGGAAGCTAACTGAATCTGGTTGATATCCCGATCGAATCATCTCTTCAAATGATCTAAGAGTCGCCTCCCCATCTCCATTTAGTGCATAAGCGGATATCAACGCATTCCAAGAGACTATATTCCTTTCAGGCATCTCTTGAAAAGTTTGAATTGAATCTTTTACTGATCCACATTTCGCATACATATCCAAGAGTGCACTGCCAGAAAACACATTTGACATAAAACCCGATCTAATTACAAATGAGTGTAGCTGTTTCCCCAGTGACAATGAAGCTAAATTTGCGGAAGCTTTTAAGATGCTGGCAAAAGTGGCTTGGTCAGCAATTACATCAGCCCTACGCATCTGGTTGAACAGTTTTAGGCCTTCTTCAAAGAGTCCTTTCTGTACATAACCTGAGATCATAGCCGTCCATGGAACTCCACTTTTATGGCTTAGAGTTGCAAATATCTTTCTTGCCTCCTCAAATTTGCCACATTTGGCATACATGTCAACCAAAGAATTTCCAACTTGAACTTCAGAATTGGCTGTTGTCACAATGACCTGGGCATGGACCTGCCTACCAATTTCCAACTCTACCACATTTGCTACTATGCTCAACAAGGTCGAAAATGGAAATTGTCTCCTATCAAATCTAGTGAACTGCAATTCCCTGAAATGCTTGAGAGATTCTTTGTGTTGTCCGTTCCATGCATAGCATGTGATTATCACATTGTAAGAAATACAATCCACCTCCGGCATCTCATCAAAAAGCTTCCTAGCTTCAACCACACAATCACGCTTCGAGTAGAAATCAAGCAAAGCATTCCCGACAAACACATTCCCAACAAAATTACTCTTCACCACAAAAGCATGAATTAGTTGCCCTAATGCTATATCACCTAAGCCAATGCCAGCACATAAAGCCGCAGCAAACGTAAAGTCAGAAGGCTTGTAACTCAGATGTTGCATCTCAATGAAGAGTCTTATTGCTTCTTCATTCAAACCCTGTTTGGTGTGTCCTGTTATCAATGCATTGAAACTAATAGAATCCTTTTCAGGCATTTCCTTAAAAATCCGACGAGCCAAATCAAGGCGACGAATCTTGCAATAAGAATCAACTAAAGAATTGCAAACGACAAGGGATGAATCATATCCAAACTTAACTATATTAGCATGAACTTGAATAACTTCATTAGCTGTATCCCGGTCATTACATCCTGATAACAAAGTCGCGAAGGTCACATAATCAGGGTCAAAACCTCCTCGGCGCATATCAACAAAAAGCTTAAACGCTTCTCTGAAGTGATTACGATGCGAATAGGCACCTATTAAAATTGTCCATGACACAGATGTTCGTTCCACCATGCCATCAAACAACTCTCTTGCGCTGGCAAGGTTGCCTGATTTCACGTAGCCCGAAATTATCATGTTCGTCGAGACTGTATTTCTGTTAGGCATTTGATCAAACATTTTACGTGCTGCAGATATCTCGCCTCTTTTAAGAAGACTTTCGACAAGGAAGTTTGAACGGCACGTGCTTGGATCAAAACCCGTTTTGACAATGCGGGCATCGATGAAATTCTGGACATTTTGATTGGGTTTTGTCGTCATAGAGTCTATTATGAACGAAGCAAGGTTTTGAAGAACATTTGTTCTGTGAGGTTTCATATAATTTAAAGCGGTCATAATAAAGCGCGCAGTGAGGTGTTCATAAGCAGGTGGATTAGGGAAGTGTTTGGTTGCCTGGTAAACACAAATAAATTAAACTCGTCGTTGCTTCTATCGATATCAGCGCTTTTGTTCTTTTTTTTGTAAACGCAGTAATTGGGTTTTCCACGACTTGATCACAAACACCATTTGGGTATAACTAACCCTAATGACTAAAAGGCTTGTCATCCCATCCGACGACAATGGAGGAGGTCGATACTGGCTTTCTAAACGTCTGTGATCATTTTGATAGAATGCGTTATATTTTTTGGTGCACCCATATTGTCTATAACCTTTACGTGATGTGAACAATCAGTTCTTATCCAACAAGCAGGCAAAGCCCTTGATTAGTTTAGAACAAGGACAAACAGTTCATCAGTATCATTCTTGATAAATGAGACATCGTTCTGTGATTAAAAGCACGGATGTACTGTCAAGTCGTTTATAACTCTGAAGCACGAGGACAATTGGACAAATCATTTGGTTAAAGCTAAAGCATAAATAACAAAATCGTTCATAACTTGAAGCCAAATGTGCAAAAGTAAGTAGTCGACAAGAAGTTGTTCATAAATAATCAAAAAAATTTGGGGACATCCACCAAATTGCATTATCATGAATAAACACCTGAAAAACTGTGCATTAATGTTATAAAAATCCAATGATTTGTTACTTTTTTGATGGCATAAATCACTGTATGACTACAAGTGACAATATCTCACTTGAATGCTTGTCAAGATTTTTGTTTAGATGAGTTTCAATTTATATATAGGG
>WYDK02000017.1:3392906-3403754 GCA_009867345.2 Toxicodendron radicans
GATAATGAAGGTGCGAATTTCCATTGGAGCAAGTTCTACCACCAGTTTTGAAGGATCCACAGGTCCACCTCTCATTACCTTGGATTCTTCTCTTGAAGAGCCTTCTACTTTCCATACAAGTCTCTTCTTTTCCATTTCCCTCCTTTCTTGATTGGCAGATAAGCTCGTCTCGGTCACTTTGCCAATCTGAATAATATGAAAGCAGAGAAAGTTAAAAGATGAAACTAAATGGTCGTCAAAAGATACCTCATTAACATTTGGAGGGTTACTCGTACCGTTTTGCTTGGGAACAACTTTTTCAGTTCTACATTTGTCATCGTAGAAAGATCCTTGTCTTCACCAACCTTTCATAATTTTAAGAACCCGTAAGAATAAACAATTTGAAGCAAGACATTAGAGAATAACCAATGCAGATTGATGGAAGCCTATAGCATTATGTTGATGGCCATTTAAAGTTGTATACCGAGTCAAATTCTGTATAAGTTACGCGAGATATAAGTTGCATATACTTTCAGATGTTTGAGTAGTGTAAAGGAGAGATAAAAACCTCATATAGATGAGCTAATCGAAGAAGAACTTTTCCATCATCAAGCTCCTGTATAATTCCAGGAAGAAAAAACCGGCAATTTAGGCCACAAAAACCGGGAACAACAATTTGTCATTCCTAAATCATGATTTCACCAATATTTAAGAAAGATGAAGAAGAAGAAGAAATCAGAAGAGACTATTGCTTTCTTGAAGAACGAAGCCCAATTACCTGGAGAGTTACAATAGCAACATTATCCGGTAAAGTATAGGAGGAATCTATCCCAGAGAAAGTGGAAACATGAGAATTCGTCCAATTATCTCCATCCTGCAAGAGGAAAACAATACCTCTAAGAAACTTTTCATAAGAATAATAACAAATATTCTTTCTTGCTTTCTTTTCTTTTTTTGTTTTAAAAAAATAAATTATTTCACCTCCTCAGTAAAAGCTAAAAGGAGGGGCGAATATATCTCCTGGCCAAAAGAACGTCTCCACTTAGCACCTTCACCTAGCGGGTCAATTTTGAAATAATACTTTCCTTGGATCTGTAAAAGTTACAGCAACTTAGAAGTGGATGCTAATCATTTCAGAAATAAATCATATTTAGCATATTAATGAGACTTTTTATGCAAATTATAAAGGCAGTCATAAATTCTGAAGTAGAAACACCTAGAAGACTTCAAAATAACAGTTGTAGAAAATCTATGCAAATGTTGTAAGCTCTTGGAGGATTCAATAAGCCAACAATATTAAAGTCAACACAGTACTAATGAATTTTTTTTTTTTTTTTTTGGTTTTTGTTTTGGGCAGTTGAAATTCATGATCTTAAAGACTTTACTTAAATGTTAATAAAAAGGATGAAGCAAGGATGACAAGACATTCACTACAGCTAATTTTCAGAAATCCAAATTTGGTTTGAAGGAAAACCGAAATTTGATAATTGATGTGCACAGAAACCGAAGTCATGTCCTTACTGTCAGTCCTCTGCAATCATCTAGTATACAGACTGTCTCATTTAGGCTCTCAGCAACACCCCTAGAATCATCAAGTAGCAGTCGCCTATAGAAGAAAAAGAATGTTGGTTAGCATTATGAAAATCTGTGGTGCAAAAAGAGGTCAATGTCAAAAATTATACCAATTGAGTCATTAGCGTTTTGGTCATGCCACTAGAAAACACAACTCTTATGTTACTACTCCATAATCGCACTAATTACAAACATCAACATTTCAATATTCATGATATAATAAATCAGCCCTTACACATATTGCATATTCAGTCTGCTTCATCCAATTAGTTTTTTAAATAGACATATAAGAGTTGATCATTCTGATTGAACATTAAAAAGGTAACATGATACCTGTGAAGCATCAACTCTATTTGTCCATCTACTAAGCTAGATCCTCCAAGAGGCCGATCCACCAGAACTGAAAATTCTTTTCCAGAACCTTGGGTGTAGATTCCAAGATTAATCTGAGTGGACAATATAAAATGATATGAACTTAAAGGAGGGATATTATTATGCAGTAGAAAAATTGAATGGCTTTCTAATCATTGTAACATTTGGCTTGAATCCTTATAGAAACATATGAATGAATTCAATGCAAGGATAATTCAATTATAAAACCTCACTTGGGAAAAAAAAAAGAATAAACAAATCAATAATATCTCACTTCTCACACTCATTTTATCTTGCTTTTGAAAGAAACAATGCTGCCTCGATCATCATTAACAGCACACATTGATTTAATTCACATGTACAGATAAGAAGGGTTGAGATGACCACAAATTGAGGACAATCTTATTAGAAATATATCAACAATGATCAACTATATGTCATATATATTCACCATAAAGAACAGACATCCCACTAGTTATGCACAATGAAATTGAGAGGTCAAGCCAACGAATGTTACTATCAATTTGAAATTTTTTGGGGAAATGCTTAACCCAATACTTTCAGAAGAACATACAGGGTAATAATTTCCTGCAATTGGTTGGTCTACTTCCAGTTCCCAGTCTGATCTATAATCACGAATCTGCAAAAGAGATACATCCTTAGTTCATTGCATCACTCAACGGATTAGATAAAAAAAAAACAAAAAGTTCGACTATACACAAGAAAACAATTAAAAATAACTTGTTTCCATCCTTCAATTGAAGGATGTTAAAACATAGTTCACATATCATGAAGCCAGCTTTATGGCAGACTAAAACTTTATGCTAAACATTCTGTGCCCTGTACCATTATGCAACATACCCTTTTGATGAAGTCACGTCCATTAGAATCTGTGTAGAATGTTTTATTGGTTTCCAAGGTAGTTGTTATCTGAGTAACAACTTCTTTACCAAGTCCATCATCAATAGGTATAGGCCCAACCTGGTAAGTCAATTATTGGCAGTGCATAGAAAAAGCAGTTAGAGCTCAGTGTGCATGGATGTTCCAGAGAAATGTAGCTTTTCAACCAACCAACCAAACCCTAAACTCAGCCGCTGCACCATCCCGTCCCAGATTTTATCAATATAAAAGAAATATTTTAAAAAGAAAAGGTAGCATCTCCATCACTAAAAAAAAAAAATTTGACAAGAGAAATTAAGTTGTGGCAGCCATTTGAGAAAGCTTACAGTGAACTCAACTTCAACATGCTCTTTACCCTTGTATAATCTTGTGATCTGACAACATATTGAATACAACATTAAAGAAATTGAAAAACTTTGTATCTGTAGTAAATATGAAAGACTTTTTTACCAAGAAAAACAATCTATCATGCATAACAATGAGAAATGATTCTATCTTGTCCAAAAAATTTTAACAAGAAAATTATCTGATACTAAAAAGTGAAGAAATTGAAAAGGAGGTGGCCTTGAGAAAAACTATAAAAAATTTACTGTACATCTAACATAACTGGCTCAGTTGAGAAGTGGCTTACTTCAAAAAATTTCTTCTAAAGTAGGTTACATAATGCAATTAAAATGATTCTGGTGTTAAAACAAAATAAAAATCTTAAAGAGAATATAACATAAAGATGACCACATGAAATAAAAAGGCACCTGATATATCCACTCATTGATCTTTTGATGTACTTCATCTATTATTGGCCCACGCATTACAGTCAAAGGAACCTGAAACTTTGAAAAAAAAATTCTACTTCACAACAGCTATGATTATCAATTCTAATGAGATTCCCATTATAGGACAGCACACACCTGTCCTTCAGGCTTTATGAGAAATGTACCATTTGGACGGAAAATATATGCCCCGGCATTCTGAAAAAGAAAAATCAACAAGCTGCATAAGAAATCAACTTGAAAAGGGATAATTTAATTATTACTTTGAATTTCAAGTCATGCAACTTCAAATAACAATGAAAGAAGAAACAATTAGCACAACAAGGCAACTTCTAATTGACATATATCTACCTGAGGAGCTTTATCATTAGTTCCATTATATCCAGGGTAAAAACTGTATGACTGCTCAAACGATTCCTGAACCTTCAAAATTTACGAGTTGAAGCATTAAAAACACAACTTATATATATTTCTCCTTTTCCCCTCTTGGGAAGGGTGGGTGTGTCTAGAATGGGATTGGAACACAGTAAAATAAGTCGAAATGAAATAAATATAGTGTGGCAGTAGAAAGAGAAATGATATCACAATAAACTCTGCTTCAATTTAGGGAGAAAAATGAACAAATTCATAAAAGAAAATTCTTAGCAACAAATAAAAAGTAATTAGTAATCATCAGTATGGTACATACCGAGCTTTTGCTATTAATATAATTAGTGTGTTTGCTTTGATCCGAGGAAAAAGTAAGCTTTAACTTCCCTGGACCAACTTCAACAGAAGATTTTTCACTACTTTCAAATGTTTGTACGGATGATTTTGTTGAACTAGGCCCTGCAAATATAAGTGGCACAATTGAAATAAAAAACTTATGTTGATAACTAGGAAAAATTGGAAACCAAGTCTGTTCATTTGGCAATATTAATTTCATAAGATATGGCAACTCCATCCACTGACCTGTTGTTTTGACAGTTTTGATGGTATAAGTGCTGAAAGCAAGAGGAGGTGCAGAGACCGCAAACGCAAGCAAATATTTAGGTGTCAGGCTTGGAGTTCTACCCAAATATGCCCTAACATGGTAGTTCCTTAGATCAACGTAAGAATCAGTAAGAGGAAGAAGCTGCGATTCGATTACTTTTCCCTCAGAATCAAAAACAGTAATATCTTCATTGTCAACCTACAGCAAGTTAGATCTTGTGAGTAGCTGACAAATGAAAAATGGAAAAAAGCCTATTTATACCAGAAAAAAAAAATCATTTTTTGCAAAGGTACAAATATGATACTATTTTGAGGCTTTTGACAACAAATTATGAAAAACCTGTATAAAGGATTATAGCAATCATCAACTGAGTATGATCTAAACTACAAAGACATGAGTGCATTAGGTTTTCAAGTGAAAAAATAACCTACAAAATTAATTGTTAAGAGCTCTATCTCATTCATAACCCATGCCCTATTCAACAACACAGCACTACAGACGAAGTTGAATCTAAGAACCTAGCTCATTTCTCCACTTCAACGCAAGCAAATGCAGTTTGAGAAGTATTATTCCAGTCTATAAAGATCTTATTAAAATCATTGAGCATTTATCATACTCATTATCAAGCAATCTTAAAGAACAGTTCCAACTTAGCACTTCCATTCCCCTTGAGATTTTTCAAGTTTTAGTTTCTTAAATGACTTTGTTGTTCCTTATACTATGCTAAAGACCAGTACATAGAAAACTGTAATGGCAAGTTGTAACAATATGCTGGTCGATGACTTAGGATTCAAGGCATGAAGTAGTTTTTCCCAAAGTAGAATACTCACTGGAATTCGAATTACATCATCTCTCTTCCATCCAAGGGAATTGTAGACCACAACAATCTAGAATGAGAAGACAGCACATAATTATTTATTAAAAGTAGAAGGCTAAATATGTATAGATTACACCAAGTACTACATTATCCTTACCAAGTTTTTCCCATGAGACAGATCAATTTCTGATGCAGGACAATAACTAATATTCAGAAGTGGACACTGTAAGAATAAAAAGAAAAAAGATATTAATTTTAGCTTGATCCAAAATTAGAAGAGAAAAATAAATCTCATCCAATATTAAATTGATAACACCCCTTCTTATTATTGGCTACATATTCTAGAGACGCTATAGTAAAGCAGGTTCGGGAAGTCGCAACTACTCCAAATCCCATTCGTTTCCTTAAGACTTAACTGGACAAATTGAATCTTAAATAAACATGGACTCCCATCAGCTACATAGAAATAACCACATAAATACAACATATTTACTATGTGCCTGTGGAGTACTGCATGTAAGTTGAGGAAGAATAAACATAAGAAGAAAAAGAAGGAAGTTCACAGTGAAAAAGTGACGGAGATAGTATCGATCCCCAAAACCTAGGATTTACCACCAAAATATGTAAAAAAATTCAAAACAGAGAAACATTCAGAAGGGAATCCTGTTTTAAAGCATTTCAATAACAGTTGATTGTCTCAACTTTTTTTTTTTCTAAAATCCAAACAAAGCCTTGATAAATGACAACTCAGATGCATCCAATTCAAAAAATGAAGTGAACAGCTCACAAGATTAAGAGCTAAGATCTTTTGCCTGTTGAAATTTCAGAGTCGCCCTGTTACATCCATCATAAGACATCGAATCGGCCAAGCAAGCAAGTGATGTTGCAACTACAGTTTCAGCCTGCCAAAGATAATGGGTGGATAACATCAGCAAGAGGGATGGAAAAATCACTAGAAAACTTGCAATGATCAAACTAAATCTACCTCCATGTGGCCTATTGATAGCCGTTTTGCATAATCATCAGCCACATGTTGCTTCTCAGTACCAGTAACTGCATCATGATGCTGAGCAATTGCCAAAGCATCCGCTAATGAATCTGTGTTAGGCCCTGCATTACTCCTACCTTTAAAGAACTCTAGTTGCCTTGCTGCCTATTTATGCAGTAAAATGTATTAGTATTTGACCCAAAAACTGTTGTCAGAAGATGAAACCAAAATTCTTTAAAAAAACTGAACAAGTAGCATGAACAATACCAGATAGTAACCACTCATCATTCTAACATAGCGTTTTAAGGCTGGTCTACTTGAGAAATATCCTGTCCAGTAAGCATTTGCACGGTCTGCATAACTGATGTATTTCAAATCCTAGAGCTGGTCAAGGTGATGAAATGAAATGCAAACAGATAATAATGACATATCAAGATTAAACTCACGGGAAGAAGTCATCAGTCTTCAATGGCCAGAACTCATTTGCAGCATATTTTGCATCAGTATATATGGAAGGGGTAGAGTAGAGAGCATTGACACGTCCATCCTAAAATATTCAAACCAAACCATATCATTTACCATAAACCACACCTAAACAAAAATAAAAAATGCAGGAGGGAGACCACAAGCCAGTGCATACTTCTATTCAATAACTTCATGAAAAAACAGACAGATAGTGCAGAACTAATACTCAAATTTGAAAATGAATCTTCAGAGTTATTTTTTAGTCCATCTAGATTAAAGAAAAATGTCAATCTAGTTGAACTGTTATTCATTTCAGACAATGCCTACATCACATGAAACTTTTAAGCATCACTTAGAAATGAGTATAACAAAGTAAAGGAAGGACACCTACTAGTTTGATGGACATTAAACACTTGAAACCAAATGCTAAAACCTAAATAGGTTTTTTCCAAAAGAAATGAAAACATGAAATCCCAGGAGAAAGTAAAACTTCTAAAACTACATGCTTTTTTTGTGTCTTATCAAACAAAATAAAAGAAAGAAAACTACATGCTAAAATACACCAACACTGACAAAATGCAAGCTTATGAGGTTACTGCTATCCCTCTGTCAGGTGACTTACCATGTTCACATAATGAATGAACTTGTCCATCTGCCGGAACCATGTGTGTGCATACTGATACTTAAAATCTGTTCCCATTGTCCACATTATATGATTTGTCCGAGTTATGTTAGCCTGAAAAAGGAACCATCACTATTACATTAAACTGAGAGAGTCTAAGTGAAAGGAAAACAAAACTTGCTTTCAGCGCTAATTAGTGTCATTCAATTTATCGAATTCTTAATCCCTTGAAAATTTTCCACTTTGCTAGGGTTAATGCACAATGTGCATGATAGTATTAGAGCATGAAGAGCATCTATATCTCCCATATATAAAATTGAACTGATGCACACTCCTAATTTGTCATGATACTGACCTTAAGCAGAAACTTAATAATATAAAGGAAATATATCTTTTATGATCAGCATACTTTGATGAAAGACCTCTTTAGGAAGACACTACACTTGTAAACATCAAGCCTGAAAGGCGCTACAAGCGAAATTTTAAAAACCCCAAAAGAAAAGCCAGCGGGGAAAAAAAAAAGAAACTGCATTGCTTAACCAGACAGGAAAAATCCTAACATGAAGATAGCCATCCCTGTTTACCTGTGACACTGCAGCAGCAACAAAGTCATTAACTCGGTCTTGAACATTGTAATCAAACAAATTGATATCATCCTTGAATGAAACAAGAGTCAAGATTAGCACAGACAAACGAGTACTCAAGAGACCGATGACAAATAATCAATTCTACCGTATGCGTACCTGAATGATAGGGGAGTCATCATTGACTTCAAAATAGAAACCACCAGGTGGAGGCTCATAGTTCTTAGGGAATGCACCAGCAAAAATCTGCAATATTAAGAAAATATGATGAAGCCAAAAGAATTTAACCAGAATCGATGAGTCAAGGACAAGAAAGAAAACGTAAAACACAAAATGAAATAGAATGATAAAATTATTCCATAGAGCATTAATATGCATTTAAGCCCCACTGCATAAGATCTGAATCAAAACTGAGCCATATTCATCTATTCACCTGTGCAGATGAACCAAAATTTCTGGAACCCTGCCAGACAACTTCAAGACTTTTCTCATTTTTCCGCTTCGTCCGGTCTTGGTAATCAATTCGACCAAAGAAAAGGGAGTCAAATCCAACCTACACCAGATTAATTATGCCTTTACATTATATACCATTGTTTTTTGAAAAAGAGAGAAAACATTTTGATCAATAGATTTTTTTAAAGTTAAAGATATAAGGTTTACTTCGGCTCCCAACAAATAAGCCTGAACTGCAGAGTGTCCAAACGGGTCAATTTGCCAACCAATTCTTGGAGTTACACCAAACACATTTTTAATAAAGCGATGCCCAAGAGTTGTCTGATCAATCATGTCAATGTAATGTGTCACCGCCTCATCATGCATGCACATGCCCCCATTTCTGTAACAAGCGCACACACAGAGAGTGAAAGTCTGAAAGAGGCATAAATACCTAATTTTTCAAATAGAGAATAAAAAGAAAAGATAAAAGTTTTAAATATCTAATCCTGTAAGTCCTGACAAACATGAAGAATAATCTTAAATCACACACTTTATGGGGATCTAAGGAATATACTGACATAAAGTGTTAAAAGGCCAGTGGTTTAACAGTGTCTTACATGAACTCTAGTTGACCTGAGCTGACAAGCTGCTTAACTACCTGCTGCATGGCCTCACTCTGTTCTCTCCACCATCGCTGGAAAAATGCCTGCATTATCAAACAAAGCCATACATATGATAAACCCAAAATAGTAACAGAAACATCTATGTATTAAAATATGTAGCATCATATAATAACTAGTTGGAAACTAATGTCACATAGACATCAGATGACAGTCATAGCATTAGAAGACATGAATTTTCGAAGAGTTGCTGCACCGGAGTATCTTGGAGCTGACATTGCAAGGTGCTTTCTCTTACACTTTTTTGGAGAAATCAAACTCTTTACTGTAACATGATCCTCACAATGTCATGACACTGTAATATTTTGACTGCAAAACATGACACCGTAAACTTAAATATGACAAAAGCCCATGGTAGTTGGTGCAATATGGTATATTGAATGGGGAAACAGAGTCTTTTCTACCACTCCTATGGTAACCACATATCCTCCAAATCCTAGTTGCAAGTCAACCACCCCTCTCAATCTTCATATTATCTATCGGCAAAACCCTAATGCTCTCTTTTGTCACTATGGGTAAAATAGGGAAACAATGAAACTCTAAATTCTACATACCAAATATACACTCATTCAATCATAAGCTCCACCAAATCAAGCCCGAAAAAAACAATAAGAAATGTTCTTCAGTATGCCATTTTCTAAAAAACAAGGCTAAAGATTCAAACCCTTTAACTCTCTTTTCATCCACTTTCTCAGCAACCATACAAATCGCTAAAAATGAAACATGAGAATTTTACCTACCTGTTCAACATAAATAAATTTCCGATTCTTGTCAGCCAGTAATGCAGGAATCAGAGAATCCAATACATTTTGCACACAAGCCCCCTACACATTCAAAACAACAAATGTAACACTTGGCCAATAAAATTCATCCACAAATACAAGTAAAAAAAAAAAGTCAATTTCTAAAAGTTGAAAGAACCTGAATAGAATTGTTGGAGCCAACATAATACTGATCAACGGTCTTTAACCAACCCACATCATCATGTGTATGAGCAACCAAATGAACATTGAGTTTCCCAGGAACTATGCCTTGTGAAGTATTATAAACCTTGTACTGGGACTCCACACACGAACTTACAAGAAAAAGTACAACATAGAACAACAATAACAACGCTTGACGGGTCATTGCAAAACGAAAGAGGAATCAAATTTCAAGAAACAGCACTTCACTTGGTGGTTGTTCCAGTTTTAAAGATGATTAGTGAAGAAAATGGTGAGGAGGGTTTTGTCAACTTGCGTGTTTTTGACTTGGGTATGTCCTAAACTTTCACTTTCTGGGTGAACATGATAAGATTGTCGAGTGCAAACAAGTTAAACAATATAATATTTATATGATTAATTTATAAATTTGGAGTATCTATTTTTCCAATTTTATGTCCTAATATTTTTAATCAACTGATTTATTTGTATTAGACTTACTCACCCACCGTATCTTTTTTTACTGTAATCAGAATAATTACCATTTTCAGGGGTATATTTGAAATACGACCACAACTTAAAGAATCATTTGGACTCTTTTATCCCCACCATCATTACCTAACTTCAGAAATGCCATTCGGCCGGCCCTGCGTCCTGCCGGCGGTAGCAACTGAAACACTGGTGAATTTTAATGTTATTTAATTTACTAATTTTTGTCTGGTGAATGATTTTGTTAGGTATTTTGGTGGGTGAGGATGTTAATCGGATACC
>WYDK02000017.1:3412231-3432765 GCA_009867345.2 Toxicodendron radicans
AATCACCAATTAATCACATGCAATGCATAATAATCTCACATTTAGAAACAATATAGAAAAAAAAACATACAGACATACCATTTCAACATAGATATACTTGCGATTCTTGTCCTCAAACAAAGATGAAATAACAGAATCCAACACGTTCTGCACACAAGCCCCCTGTTGAAGTTATCCAAACAAATAAACAGCAATCAGTTAATTGCTCAACATTAACGAAGACTAAATTTAAAAAAAAAAAAAAAAAAAAAAAACAGGATGAAACATAATCTTACTCGAATTGAATTGTTAGCTCCAACATAGTACTGATCAACGGTCTTCAACCACCCAACGTCATCATGCGAGTGTGGAACCAAGTGAACGTTGATCATGCCGGTGACGATTCCCCCCGAAGTGTTGTAAGCTATGTACTCTGATTTGGTGCAGATAATTCCCGCCAAAAGGATCGTGAACGTTATCGCGAGCGACATCGTATTTGTCACAGAACAAAACCTCTTGATTGATGTTGTTCTAGCTTGAAACTGGAATCATTGGGAAATGGGAATGGAGTTGTGGACTTGCAGTTGATGAGTTTTCACAAGTTGACACAAGTGAGTGAAGTTTGGTGTGATTTTTAAAGAGTAAACGACTTTTTCCCACTCAAGGTTTTCCTTGATGGCACTTTCTCACCCAAAAAGTTTCAAATTCCCACTTTCCCACCCAAATTTTATATTCCGTTAATATCTAAAATACATTTCACTTTCTTTGTATGCATTCAACGAGTTACTATGAGTCAAGATAAGAGGGATTTTGTAGACTAGAATTTGTTGGATTGAATGGTGGTGACAAATTGAATATTCGTCGTCAGAATTAACCGAAAATCAGTTAAGGCTGACAATGGACGAGAAATCAGATGTCAGAGTAATAAAGGTTTTATAGAGAAGAGACATGAGGTTCAAATGGTGATGACGGAGAGATATTTTGCAGTCGAAATCGGGCAGAATCGGCTTTGAATAGTAACGAATATTAACTTTGGGTGGAAAAGTGGTATTTTGAAACATTTTGGGTGAGAAAGTGTCATTAAGTTAAACCTTGGGTGGGAAAAAGTAGTTTACTGATTTTTAAAAGGTCTCACTCGCGTGTGATTCGTAAAAGAAACCAATAGCCTTGTGTCCGAAGAGAAGAGGCGTGCACACTCAGACTGGGCTACGAAAGTGATGTTTATTGTCGTCTTTTTTGGATAAGGTATATATCCAATTTTATTTTTATGTTTCTTATCTTATAATTTGTTTATTAGAGATTAAAATTTAATTAATTTTTAATATTGATTTCTAATCCTTGGATTAGGTAACAATTGATTATTTAGATTAATTGTAATTATCTTTGGATAATATAACGGGATACTACTGGATTGTAAGATACCGATACCACAGTTATTATGGCCCAAGGCCAGCCCAGTAGCTAAACCGCCTTAAAAGCCCAAAGTGAGATGTTTGGATATAAGAATATCTCTGTCCGAGTAGAAGATAATATCGTCCTGACTGAAAGAGCAGAGCAGCTCAAAAACCCCTAAAAATCCCTAATTCTCAACCAGCGACAATGGATGATAGTTTCAGAGTTAGAGTTGACAAAATCTTCGGCTCTCTTTCGTCATCAACATCTCCGAATCTAAATTCCTTGTGGTCCCTCACTGACGAAGAAATTGAAAAGAATGAGTGGAACAGGGTCAAGGAAGAATCCGAACACGAACCCGAACCCGAACCGAAGTCGTTCTTCGCTAACGTTCGAGAGAAGAAGAAAGCGGAGCGGTTCAATCCAGAGCATGAGAAGGACCTGTTAGACCTGGACAATGGTATAGACGACGAAGCAGAGGCACGTGACTTACGTTCTTCGTCGAGCCGGACTGTGAAGGGAGATGATTATAACGATGAAGAGTGTGAGATAAAATGCAATATTGGCTTGGATTGTACGCTTGATTACGAGGTATTTGTCTTTCTCGATAAAGCTTTCTTTCAAATGTTTCTTGAGCTAAATTCTGATCATACGTGTTGGTGATTTGACCTACATTGGGTAGGAAGTTATTTTATGCTCACTGGAAATGAATTTGAAACTAGATTAATGGATTTTTGAAGATGTATTGGGCAGGACAAGGTGTAAGCAAACTTGTGTAAGTGTGAATCTATTTTTCAAGTAATCCAATCTTTGAAGTATTTATAATTGATGAGAGATTTTTCTCTTTCAAATGTTTTTGAGAGGATAAACCATCTTATGCTAGGATTTCAAAAGATTAATCTTTATGAGAAATTTTCCAATTAGCTTCAGAGGTTTTTAGTTTGTTGACTGTGAAAATCTTTTGTTGAGTTTCTCCTCACTCTATTTGTTAAGCCAGGATTAATGTGGTAAAGTCTCATGAAGGTTGGGAAGGTCGGTTGCTATTTGAACTATTAATATAATGAATTTGAAACCCTAGATAGAGGAATCTCGACTTAATTGTATACTACTATATTATAGTGTCGTTTATACATTTTTTCACATGATTGAATGTGCAAACAAATATTTGATTACTTTTGGATTTGAGCGGTGGACTATATGAATTTTATGAGGTTTTCTCGTATTTTCATTGGAAAATCAAAGGGTCTCAGCATGGGTTTATGATATTTATTATCTAAATGGAGATTTTATGCAGGAAGAGGAAGATCAGTTTGACAAAGTGGCTGTTGGTGAGGACAAAGTGGATGTTGGTGAGGAAAAGACTGGAGATCGCTTATATATGAAGGATGTAAATGACTATGTGACAGATGCAGATTGTTGTGATGAACTTCCAGACTCAGTAAAGGATTTCTCTAGGGATCCTCGTGCCAATCATATTGCTGCTAAAATTCGACTGAAAGAAGATGCAGAAGCTGCTAAGAAAATTGGCTCTTTACGGGTATCTGAGCAAGATTCATCTTCTGTTATGGATACTAAGAATAACACTGAGGAGGGTGGCCTGAAACCAATTCTGAAGAGAGGGGATAACCCTTCTGATTCAAAGCCTCGAAAGCGTGTCCGGTTTGATTCCGAATGTAAAGACAGAGTTGATGAGAACACCGACAGGGAAGAAGCTATGGTATCAAATGAAGTGTTTACTTCACCTCCGGATTATCCTTCTGGGATTCCAGATTATATGCGCAATCCTTCAAAGTATACTCGCTATACTTTTGATTCAGATGATATAGATGATAAATCTAACGCACAAGCCTATATGGACTTCCTTAAGATGTTAAAGAAAAATACTACAGAATCATCAGCGGAAGATGATTCCCGGGATCTTCCCAAAACAGTTACTTTTATTCCAAAGAGAAAAACAGGTGATACTGCGATGACAGAAAATAATACCGAGTCAAAGCAAAATCAAGATGATACTGGTAAGGAGTCAACGCAGAAGAGAGGCTTGCCTATAGGCATTCCTGCTGCTGATGATGAAGTATGTGCCATGGACGAAGATGAACCAGAAACTGCTGCTAATAAAACAACCATTGGTTCACAAAAATCAGGCCGCCGGTACCGGTTGAAAGTCAAGTCAGATTTGGAGTAGACTAAACTGTTTACCTGATGAACACCCTTGACAATTTATTGGGGAACCATTGTAACTTGTCATGTAATATCTGATATCAATGAGGTGCAACTCTGATTCTACTTAAACTCCCAAGGTCACTTTACTAATGTGACTTAAAATAGGGAAAATTTTAGTTCTAAATCATTAACTTAGAAATTTGTCAAAACTCTTTTATTAAGTTTGATGAAATTTAAAGTTCTATGTGCGTTAACATTTTGCTGTCTATTTGGGTGGGGCTTCTTCTCCTATCAGTTACTCGTATTCCCCTAGACCCATATTACATCAATCAATAATTTCAAACTTTCAATTTACTTTCTGCAATTATAATTAAATATGAATAGGGTAATTAATACTTAACGAAGTAAAATAAGTAAAGAAAACTTAAAAGTTTATTTCATGTATCCTTTAAATGCACAGAACTTCACCATTTCTTAAATCAAATCCTGCAAAAGATAAATCAATTGTATTCTAGATCATATAATTACCAACTTAATGTTATAGATCTATTTAATATAATAAGTAATACTACACATACAATATTTTTCATACAATATAATACAACAAAAGATGATTGAATGAATTTATTCTTAATTTAAAATCAATTAATCATATTTTATTAAATCATATTATATGAAAAATATTATATAAAAATATTACATATAGAACTATGCTAATTTAATTTCATCAATTAGTTAAATAAAGTAGAGCTTCCAACTAACATAAAATATAAAATAGAAGTATCTTTCCCGAACGATTCCAAACTTCAAAAAAGTCTAAAGAAACGAACATTGAAAAATTTTTATAATTAAACTTTCAGTTTCCTAAAGAAAGATATTCTACTACTCAAACATCATAAACTATATCTGTGGCAATTTGTTCCAATAATTTGTCAATGACAATGCACATCTGATACAGATTTTCAACAAAGCTTACAATTTTTACATTGTTCTTTTCACATTTCTCTTGAGCTATAACATATATAAGTGAATAATGTCAACCAGAAAAAAACACTATACTGCAGCACTATCGAGCCTACAATGAAAGCATCAAAATTTTCAAGGACATAATTGTTGAATTATGACCCTCCCCACCCAAAAAAAAGAAGAAAAGAAAAAATACCGCCACTGAAAACCCAAATGATTACCTCGTTGATAAACATTATTGATAACGTTTTCAGCTAAAAGAAGCAGGCACGAATCTATCAGGATAAACAGGTAAACCTAGAATAACCGACTCCGACAGTCAGCTGCACCACAGTAGCATAGCATCTTTTTCACCTTCCCATCAGGACCATGCACACTATCTAGTGCATAAGCATAATCATAGGTAAGCTCCTACAAGTACCCAACAATGGTAGCAAGTTATAAAATCAATTCCCTTGATAATCCATGTACTTCAGCCTATACAAAGTCTAAATTAAAAAGTTTAAGCTCATTTTCACAAAGGTCAACCCTATCGTAATATAAGGGGGGCAAAACCCATTCAGTATATCTTCTTAGCTCCAATTTCAAACAATAAACATTTTGAGTATTATTTTCAAGAGAATAGATTAGTAATAACAAGAATGAGAAAGAATGGGGAACAGTAACTAACCTGCAAAGGAGGTATGTTATCTGCTGCAAACAGCACTATCCGAGCAAGTTTAATGTCATGATGCGAGCTCAAAACACACTGGACAAAGAGATTAGGTTCACAACTGTGATTAATAAACCTGGCAATGTTTCCCGTGGAACCTGCATCAATACAGAACTCTGGAACACTTTCAGATCTCTCATCAGCAGGTCTATCTGAATTATGCACTATTGGTATGGATACATCTCCTAGTCGCCTCTACAATAAAAAATATCGAAGTAAATTCAAATGTAGCAAGAAAAGAAAAACATATCAAAATGAAATTGCAATTGAGTACATCACATGACTGTGAAGGGGTTTTCGGCTTTAGTTTTGAGATAAGTTTGTACAGTTTGCTTATTTTGACACAGAGAACGGTAGATTATCTTTGACATTTTTCTGTCACTATCTTGTATAGAATTGCTTCCCTTTACAGATTTTATTATCTCTTCATGGATCTCTAGTACACTAATGTATTCACCTCAATTTCTTCTTTAATATGTCTCTAGTACAGTGATGTATTTACCCAAATCTCCTATGAACTACATGCCAAACATAAAAAGCACAAAGTGTTACATTGCGGGTAGATAAGTAGACAAGCCAATTTAGATTGACATGGTTTCCAGAAATCAAGCAATTAGTAGTAGACAGAATTTGCTACAATTTGTAGCCATGGATTATGAAATGCAATGACAAGCCCAAACCTTGCCAGCATTAACTGCCTCAAATTAAAGACCAACAGGAATAGTTACTGAGCCAGCGGAGGAGAAAATTGATAGTATAAAGAAAAGCAACATATAAAATATTTAGTCAAGATGCTAAACAGTACCTCCCTTCCACCAAGCCCCCTTATTGTTTGCAAACAATCAATGTCAAAAATATAATTATTATCACTCTGAGAGTCGTTATCCACATCTTCTGTCCTCATGAGTACTCCTGTGTACTCACAAACTGGCGCCCCTGAAGGTATAAAGTCCCAGGATCTAACAGCCCATCCTTTCTTTGGGGTACGAAAAACCTGTTATCAGCAGAGGGGTATCGTATTTGCAACATTTAATAACGAAAAATCTTTTACATAATGCGAGAGATGTAACTGTTGGTTATTTGTTATTGTGACAAACCTCAAGCCGATACATCAGCCCCTTCTGAGATGACCGGTTGATGCAATCAGGTCCACACCCACAATTTGGACCACATTCAAACACAACATCCTTGGCTTCAATCAATCTGGGGTAGAACAATAAAAATAGCACCAGATCAGAGGACCAAAAACTAAAAGGCTAAGGTTCCTCGAGCACCCTAAAATTTTAAGCAAAATCAATCAAACCCCCCACTGTTCTAAATTTATCAATCACCTTCCCCAAAATTCAGATCAGTCTATTAGTCTGAACAATGGAAAAGTAACTATAATTTTTTATCTACAAAGATTAAAAAGAAAAACCTCTGTTTCTCTCTCTTGATCTTGCCATCCAACCTTCACCCCTTTCTTCCTTAAACCAACCAAATCCACCACATAAATCCATATATCTTCAGATAGATGGAGATCAAATTGCAAATTGCCCATTGGTTACAAGGATTTGAGCATATTTTGTTCCCTTGCAATGAATCTCTCTCAATAATTTCAATTTCTTAGAGCTTCTAGCTTGTTAACGTTGACATATCCAAAGCTCAAGCATACGATTCTCTAAGCAACCACATGGCCTGCTATGTGCAAATGTTGCTGATTTGTTGAATATTTGAAATATAATCAAATTGTGGACATAAACATCCAGGGAACGATTACAGTAAAAGAAGATCTTAGCTTGGCAAAAGAAGCTCTTTGAAAACAATAATATGTTTTGGATAACATCTTAGATTTTTTTTCACTCTCGATTTTCTAGGCTAGAACATGAGAAGAAACAATTGGGTGTAATAAGTAAACAGGTGTATAGAATATTTTCAAGCTTTATCATGTAAATGTTTATTTTTTAGCAAAAAATAGTCCATTCATAATACTTCATGGAAGATAACCAATATCTTCGAAATCACGAAGGTATAATTAATTTTAATTCAAACCGTAAGTCAGAAAAATAATACTTCACCATATTAAATTTTACCTGCCACCATTGCGGCTCACATATGGAAAGTCAGAACCATTAAGCTTTGCGCAAGAACAAGTCCTGGAATTCTCACAACTTCCTTCGCAGTTGCATCCGGTGACATTAGCAGGGAGCTTTACATTTTTTGCAACTTGTAAAGACTTGCAATAAGTAAAACCTGAAATTCTCCAATTTAGCACCAAAAAGGAACACTAAAAGTACAACAATTTCAATATAAATCAAGCATGGCATTGAATTTTATTACAGCTTAAGATAAATTTGGCTCTGGTCAATGAAAAATTATTGCTAATGCTAATAAATGCTTACTCTTCAACTAAGAGAAGCTTTAATAAAGACAATTTGACAGCTTATTCTGCTTTTATAAAAGATAGGCATATTCTTTCTGTTGTGCTAGTAGCAAATAACGTTGTAGAGAAGTGCAGGATGAAAAACAACAGATGACAAATAAAATCAATTTCTGGAAAACATATGATGCTTTAGATTGAACTTTTTTTTAAATTGTTCTATAAGCAAAAGGTTTTGGGAAGAGATAGTGTAACTAGATAAAGGGTTGCATTCATTCTATGATATATTTCCATTTTGATTAAAACAGGAGACCAAGGGGTGATATGGTGCACCAGGGGCTTAGTCCAAGGAGATTATCACTTAAAAATAACTTCAAAATACATTAATCGGAAACAAATATGGCATGCATTCAATAGCATATTTAACAACTTTAAATTTTCCCCCAATTTTTTCTTCTTTGTTATTTTGATCAAAGATACTCGAGTGATTAGATAACTATGCTTAATATGGAAACATTTAATAGTTCTATGAAAAATGAGATAAGTTAGAGAGGAATAATACCAACTATTTCTTTCAATTATGTGCATTTTCTTTTATATAAGTAATCGACACTATGATATTAGATTTCAATAGTTTGCCTTGCCTGTTGGTGCAACAGGAGGATCATCAACCAAATTCGTAGCTGGAATGGGAAAATTCTCTTGGCCCCCAGTAATGTCCTCGCAGACCAACCTTTGCCAACAAAAGAATAGAGCTTAATCACAATAAAAAATTAAAAGCTGAAATTTTATTTTAAATGAACATTGATTCTTTTAATACCCTCGTATTTCTGACATAGATTGGGGAACACGTCCATGGGCAAAATGAACCTGCCATATTGAGCAAACATAATTAAGAGTTATATGTATTTATTCATTACTTTGCCATAAAAGACAAATCATTATAAGAAAGTGTAGGAAATCAGTGATAAGGAGTTTGAACTTAGAAGGAATCTAGTAGTATCTATTTTTTTTTTCTTTTATGACCGGGGGTGTCCGGACCAGCTTGTGCGCACCTCAACTAATCTTACAGTCCTGAAGTTGACGACCAAATAAACCCCTCAATGGTCACCCCTATTAGTGTCTTTAGGGACTCGAACTTATGAGCTTATAAAAACTCTTTTTGCTCTTGTACCATCAAGTCATCCAATGGTGGTTAATCTAGAGTATCTAGAATTTAAATTTAAATTTAAACTTGAATAAAGATAATCCTAGCTAAGGTTATCTATTTTTTCCTATAACTAGGGAAATGTAACATATGCATTGTAGGATGAATTAATAAAATTACGTAACTTGTTCTATTTTTTCATGGTATCAAAGCCCAAGTGGCTATCGGTAGTAATGGTTAAATTTGCCCTGACCCGCGAAAGTCCTCCACTTGTTCGTCGGGAAGTACCTCCCCAGTCAGGGGAAACACCTTCATCCAATATTCAACCTACAGTTGATAGTTCAACCATTGCTTTTTCCATTCAAATTTGTGTACATAAATTCAATGGTAAGAATTACATCCCATGGTCTCAGTTAGGGATGAACGGGTCTGAATACCTAGCAAAATTCCAAGAAGCCAGAACTGGTCGATTCCTTAGATTTGGAACTGGAACAAGAACCGGCCGGTTCCAAGTACCCTGTAAAATTACACACCCTCTATAGTTTAAAAAATGATAAATATACCCCTAAAAATTACAAATGCATCCCCAATAATTTATAAAAATTACCAAAAAACCTCAAATACCCGAACCTCAATTCCGATTCCAATGGTGGAGGAACCAGAACCAGAACCGCACAGTATCAATTTCAAAAAATTGAAACCGGAACCTACCCTAAGAAGGCCACTTCCGGGTAGTTCCAATTCTGATTCTACCCGCTACCCGTGTTCATCCCTAGTCTCAGTCAATGTAGTTAGTTGTTAGAAATCATGGGAAGTCAGACTACTTGACAGGAGCAATAAAGCTCCATCGGCTGATGATCCCACATACTAAAAATGGGATGCTGAAAATAGTGTTGTAATGACTTGGCTAATTAATTCTATAGAGGTAGAGATTGGCAGGCTATATTTATTTCTACCTACAACGAAAGATATTTGGGACATGGCAAAGTAAACATACTCTGATGTTGGAAATTCAACCCAGACTTTTTAGATTAAATCTCAATTGCAGGAGACCAAACAAGGTAATATGTCCATGACAGTTGGATTTTGTTTTGAGGCTGACTAGAGCTACTCTCAAGATAGTATAAAATATAATAAAATCTTGGAGAAAGAAAGAGTGTTTGAGTTCTTAGAAAGATTGAAAAAGGAGTTAGATGAGGTAAGGGGTAGAGTTTTGGGAAAAGAGATTTTACCCTCCATCAGAGAAGTCTTTGCCGAAATAAGAAGAGAAAAGGGTAGAAGAAGGGTGATGATGGGAGAATCAACTGGTACAGTTAGCCAAAATATGCAATCAAAGTCCGAGTCTTCAGCCCTTGTCTCAAAGGGTTGTGAGACATCTAATAGTACTAGTGGAGATCAACGAATGATGCGGAAAGGAGAGAAAGTGTGGTGTAAATTTTGCTATAAGTCATGGCATACCAAAGCAACTTGTTTGAAGCTGCATGGTAAACCTGCAAATTGGAAGCCTAATAAATTGGGTGCTAAGGGGATGCATGTTGATGTAGAAGAGGATGTACCTATGAAATCTGATGAACATTCAAGGGCTATGTCGTTTAGCAAGGAGCAGCTTGAGCGCCTGTATGATTTAATTAATCAGTCCAGATCTAGTTCATTCAGTCATTCTTGTTCCATTGCTAAACCAGGTAATTACCAAACAGCTTTACACACTAGTTTGGATGCACACAAAATCTTGGGTTATAGACTCAAATGCATCAGACTATGTGTTAGGTAATTTTGAGGTTTTCATATCTTATAGTCCACGTTACAATAATATCTGAGTTAAGACTGTTGATGGTTCTTTGGCAAGTGTGGCTGCTAAAGGGACGGTTTGAATTTCCAAGGATCTCATACTGCATTTTGTACTTCACGTTCCCAGTTTAGCTTGTAATCTTATATCTGTCAGTAAGTTAACAAAGGACTTGAAGTGTGTGGCTAAATTTTTTCTCTTCTCATTGTGAATTTTAGGCTTTACTCTCGGGGAAGATGATTGGCAATGCTAGAGAGAAAGGACTTTACTTTTTGATGAATTGGATACCGAGAAGAACTTTGTTTTAGCTCCTAGTTGTAATTTTGCATCTGTTTCTAGTAATTTAGAAGTGATAATGTGGCATAGGCAGCTAGGTCATCCTAGTTTTTCTTATTTACACAAATTGTTCCCTTTGATGTTCAGTAATAAAAATCTATTATTATTTCAATGTGATATATTTCAAATTGCAAAACATACTCGTTCAATGTATCCAACAAAATCATATAGAAGTTTTAGACCTTTCTCTTTAATCCATAGTTACATTTTGGGACCTTCTAGGGTTACAAACCATGTAAGAGCTAAATGGTTTATCACCTTTATAGATGATCATACCAGGTAGTGTAAGGTATATCTTATGAAAGACAAATCTGAAGCAAGACAGATTTCTAGAACTTTAATACTATCTATACTCAATTGTAGACTAAAATTCAAGTTTTAAGACTAATAATGGTAGAGAATACTATACTTCTGTCCTAGGAAAAAATCCGTCACACCATGTAATTATACACCAAAGTTCTTGTGTTGATACCCCACAACAAAATGGAGTTGCTGAGAGGAAGTATAGGCACCTCTTAGAGGAAGTATATGCACCTCTTTTATTAATTCATCACACAATGCATATGTTACATCTCTCTAGTTATATGAAAATTGGATGAGATGATCCTAGACTGCTCTATTTTTTCAAAAAGTACTGAGAGCTATTTCATATCAAAAAACCAAAATACCTACAGTAAATATCAAAAAATTCTTCCTATCAAAAACAAAATTATCATGATATCCAACAAGTCGATATAGCAACACCCATAAGCAATACTTGAAGACAATAAACCTATTGGCAAAAGTTCTCACTGAAAATAAGGCATACAGTGAAAAGACATAAACTCAAAATAAGAAAATTGCTACAACAAAATTAAGAGACAAGCAATAAACCTGGTTAGTTGTCAGTATAGGTTGTCCTTCAAGCCGCCTTAGGCGATACTTGAAGACAGTAAAGCCAGAAATACCTTTTTCTGCCCAATATTGAAAAACCTGCAACACAGATAACAAAATTAACGAATCAAATTATATTGTTGAAAGAAATTCAATGATTACCTTTGAGTTTTGGCTAAAATACAATCAAACTCTTGTATATACTCTAAGCCTCCCTTGATATTTTGACAATTGTCATAATACCTCCCTTAAAATCATAAAACATCTTTCCAAACGTATGACAAGATTGTATCAAAGGCCTCTCTCTGCCTATTTCCAAACCAAAAGGGATCGTCTACAATTAGGCCAAACTTTAGAGAAAGTGAATAAAACATGTTTGCCTATAATCACTCATATTACGAAGCATAAAAGTAACAACATAGAATGCAGGACAGTATTCGCAATATAACAGTCAAAATTAACAAAAATCACATCAGTAGTGTTAACATCAACTCAAGAAAATTGACCAAAATATTTGCCAGCATTGCTCATTGTGCCTAGTGAGTGTTTAGAAAGACAAACATGCAAATCCAAATGACTCTAATCTAACCAAAACCACACAATTTCAACTTTGTTCATCTTGATTCCCTCTTTAACATCTTTAACATGCAGAATGGGATTGCAAGGATTGCAATAGAGTAAAGATATGTTTCAGCTATCACATTCTCTTTTTGGTTCAGAAATTAAGAACACTGTATAAAAGTAAAACGATGAGGAGATACAATTCTAGACCAAGTGTCCAAAAAGAATCAAAAAAAAAAATTCCTGTAAGGACTATAGTAAACTATATAAAGGCAAAGGATTTAAACTCCTTCACAATTTAAGCCTAAATGGAAGCAAAAAAGCAATATGTATCTAAAAACTCAATACTACTACATAGTTGGCAGAATGAATCTAAGAACTCAAAATAGAATCACATCCCCATTACGAAAGAAAAAAAAAATGCAATTTGATTACTAGCATGGCTTACATCTTTCTTAGTATCTAAAAAAATTATTGATTCAATTTCAACACAATTTCATAAAACACAGATGTGTTGTTGGATAAACAAATAAAATAAAGCAAGCAAGTTTCTATTAAAAAATACCTTGTACAAACCATCATATGTATAAACTTTTCCAGTATAACTAGTAGAAGATTTAAGACCACGAATTACTCTGACAGGCACATTTTGCTCCACACAGTTCTGCAATTAAATGTAAGTAAATTTTAAGTTAATCCAGAAGCCATTCTCAAAACACCACGTCAGTGCAACAAAAGAAATGATATGCACAATCAAAAATTATGTGAAATCCATATATTAATCATAATGGTGCAATGCCAAGACATGGTTAGCTTCCTCAATCACAAAAAAACAGGCTGTTTGGGAAGATTTTGCAAAATATTGACTATAACAACGTTTTAAGTTATGGCACTCAAAATGGAAGATGGAAAATAATCATACATTTTTCTTATTAGAGAAAATAGTTTCACATCTACTAGCATTAATCTCAAGAAAAAATAATCAAAGACCTTTTGTTTTTTCTTTAAAAAAGAAAAAGTTTTTTTTTCCCAATTTAAAAGCAGTAATAAGTAATAGTATTGAAAAATAAAATACTCACTGTTCAAGAAACAAAGTTCTGCTCTTTTATGGGTGATTTGGGTAAAGAAATAAAAGGATTTTCGAAGACAGTGAGGAAGAAAAAATCGGTGCTCTATATGACAAGATCAAGTTTTGGGCATTTGTTTGGGCTTCTATGTCAAAAGACATTGGGTACACCTCTTTCTTCTTTATCCATCTTAATTGGTTAGGGGTAGTAAGTTGATTCTGTTTTTTAGGATTTGTTCATGTCATAGTGTTCTCATTTTTTGGATTTCTTTTTGCACAGGTTCATGAGACCTTTGTAAAGTTTTTAAATAAAGTTTTTAGCTCCGTTTTAGATGGGTTACTTTTACAGTAGTGAATAACTGATCAACTATCTAAGGGTTGGTTTGTTTAGTTTTTTTAATAACATTCTTAGTAACATTTTCAATAGTATTTGTTAAATAATAGTATTGTAGTATTTAATAGAATAGAGTTTGAATATAAAAATGTGTTTAGTAAATTTTTTTAAAAAGGGTTTTTAGTAAAATATTGGAAATATATATATTATTTGTTAACCCTAGCATTTATTATATTAGCTAAATAGCCTCATAATAAAAGTTTAAAAAATGATGAATACACCCCTACTCATAAGAGACCGTCGGCGGCTGGCCATGTCACGGAGCACGGCCGGCCGGCCGAATCTAGTCGATCGTGAGCCGGTAAGGCTTTTTCCTAGTCAGAAACGACTAGATTTGGCCGAAAATGGCCACACTAAATCTAGCTGTTTCCGGCCAGATGTGGCATATTTGGCCTTTTCCGGCCACAAATCTGGCCGAAAAAGGCCATAAAGGCACACGGCCGGCCATTTCTGATTGGTTGAGCGTCGTTATGTAGTAGGCCGGCGGAGGCGAGAGCAGTGGCCACCAGAGGCCGACTATAAACTTTTGGGTGGGTGTTTATTTGTTAGTTTTTACAATTTAATGTTTTAATTTGAATTTTAAAAAATATTTGGAATTGAAGGGAATTTAGATAGTATTTGTAAAATATTAAAACAAACGTGTATTTAGTATTTGTTGAAATAAGATAGTGAATAGAATGGAGATAGAATATTAAAACAAAGGGTACCTAAGTTTTCTTAAAGTAATATACATATCTAAGTTTCCTATCAAAACAAAGAAGGAAAGAAAACGAAGTTCTTGCAAGTCAAGTTTATAGAGAAATTAGCCTAGATAGCCAAATATTTAAGTGAAAAATGAACATAGTCCATCTCACGTTCTATCTCTTAATCTAGTCACCTTCAACTTAATTGGATAAGAATACTCTATATTTGAATGGTCCAATGCAAGAACCCCGTGAATCTAACATTCTTGGGGTTCTAGCAATGGCAAAACCGCTCAAACCTCATTAGAACATTGTAGTTCTAGCACTTTTGTTAAATAATTTTAAAAGATTCGGTGCAAGAATCTCATGGCTCTTGCACTTTTTCTGGTTCCAACACAACTAGAATGCTAGAACCCCACTGGATGTAGTTAGCTAATTTTGAAAGGTTCAACAAAAGAACCCCATGGTTCTAGCACTGCTAAAGCAATTGCCATTACAATGAGAATATATAATATTATCCACAAAAAATAAAGCAAGTGACAACAAGAAAGAGTTCTTAGCATACACACCTTAAGTGCCAAGTTACCACGTTCCAAGACTTGGTCCTGAATTTGACGTTTATTACCAGTCAAGTCGTGTCCACCTTGACCAGTGTATATAACATCCTCTGCATTATCCAAGTCATCTTCGTACATGCCAGACAAAACTATGGCTACAGCCACCGGGAATTGATATTGCTTATACACCTGGAATTGAGAGGAAAAACTTGACATTGCTTCTCATGAGTACCACACTACAGTTAACTCCTTAGACAGCATAATTTTTTTTCTTTTGGATTATTTAAGGATATCAATTACATTAAAAGCAACTACAGTCTGGGTAGTTCATCCTACCACTCAATTATTGATTTATTATATTAGGAACATAATCGTTTGGCTCGTAAAGAAAATGTGAAAGTGTAGCATGCTAAGTACTAAAAGAATTATAAAACAACAAAATACCAAATCATTATTAACCTAACATACCAACCAAAAGTGCATCTAAAATTGAGAAGATCAAAGCAGTGCAAATATAAAACATATGGGATACAAATTTCCAAAGCAATATCCTTTTCTCATAGTAAGGATGTAACATAACATCACAATATAAAATCTCGGGGTTTTGGAAATGCAATTTGACCCATCCACAACACAGCAAAAAAGCATCAATATTTCAAAATCAATCCTCCATTCACATAATAGAATACATTAACATCTAATGTTTAAGAATTAAGGGCCTATCAACTTCAAAAGGCTAAAAAAATTGTCAATTGACATTTTTTTTTTAGTAAAAGGCGAAAGAATAGTTCGCTTTGTGCTCACCGCACGGCTCCGTGTCAATTGACATTTCAAAGTGATAAAATAATCAATTTGGATAAGGAAGTAAATAGAAATTCTATAGATAGGAACCAATTCATTCATCAGAATGTCCTTCAACGAAAAAAAACAACTATTTACTTAAAAAGAATATATCTACACAGAGGACGTTTGTACCATCCTTAAATTATAAATGTCTAATACAAGTTCAATAGTAAATTGGTAAAGGTAACAACTAGAATAGGCAGTGCAAATTCATGCAAAGTTTCACAATCCAAGTAAAATTGCTTACAAAAACATGTGAAGTAGAAAGAATGCATGATATTGTAAAAGAACACACTCATATAACACAAGCCTTCAAAGTGCTACAGTATCCAAAGGTAAAAAAACTGTACATAAACAATAAATTGTAAATTTAACTCCGTTCAGATATCCCCCATCCACTAAGAAGAAAGTTTTACCTTTCCGTAGGACATCCCCATATAATCAATTCCATTCAGCCAATGGCTGTGAAAACCAACTGCAACCATTTCAGACCGTGAATAAAACTGATGCCCAACATTAATACCTGCCATCAGATGGAAATACCAAATTTTCTAATAAAAATTTTACAACCAAAACAAGCTATAATCCAAAAATGAGTTCACCAAGCTTATATACAAGTTGAAATGATATATAATATAATAAGTCATACTCAATGAGAGTAAATAAACCATTAAACTGGAAAAAATTTCAAGTGCAAACAACCAACCAGGAATGTCACCAATTTGTTTCTCAGGGTACAGTATCTCATTATCCTCCATCATCTGCCAAAAATTGTAACTTCTTAAATGTGGAAAGCATGTGAAAGATATCACAACTATGAACTATCAAGTAACCACTCAAATTCAAAAGCTTAAATTGACAGGCAAGTACACAAAATTATTACTTAAGTTAGTAGTAAGATACAAAATTTTGGCATGGTCATTGGCCCGTGGAAGAAATAATACATGTGATATTCTGCAAAGAAGAAATAACACATGCTTCAGAATTCTACTTTGGCTTAATTTTTTTTCCTTATTTTGCCTAGGCATATTTGTTCACGATCTCTGTATCTTTCTTATTATTGCTATATGCAATTCTGTGTCTTTAAAAGAGAGAGAGAGAGAGAGAGAAAAGAAAAATCTCTCATGCAAAGTAGCTCCAAACACAAACATATAGATAAAGATAAAATTACAAAAATGTGAAGCACAGGAGAGATCTTATAAACAATCTTATGGTCTAATTTATTTTAGTACCATTTTCAGTTACCACTTCCCCAGTAAGTTTAAGTTGACAGGTTAGGACCTAACAATAGTATTTAAACTCTAATAAGCCCCCTCTTATTTAACTAGGATCCAAAAATTAAAAGATAAAAAGTAAGAACCCTATACACATACAAACCCAGATATTATTATGTGATGTGGGGCATTTAAACATAGTATTCTTCTTTAACAAGCTATGATACCATCTCAAGTTACAACTCAACCAAAAATTTAAATTGTTAGATATAGGCATAACAACAGTATTTGAACTCTAAAAATCCTCTCAAGTGAAGCCATTCCCCAAGCAAACGCAAATATAAATACAAAAATGCATACACGTAAAGAGATTCAAACACAAAAACTTGCGGCCAAATTGATTAAATAACAACTGACACAAAAGATCTAGCTTATAGATAAATGCCCAGCAATAGTATTTAAGCTTCAATCCGATATATGCTTCTTCAACCGTTATTACTTGTTAGTTGTTACCATAAATAAAAAACTTTCCCCAATTACAACAATAGGAACTCTAGAGAAAGGTTAACAACATCAAGAAGAGATATGGTTCCTCAACCAATAGTCACAACATTAGCTATTGGGTTGTGGCTTGAATTTATTAAAATAGCTAACCCCTACAAATCCTTTTCTTCATAGTTCTTTGACAGTTTTGGCAGAGACAAAGAAGCCAATGTTCAACAGAAACCCTAAGCAATTAAGCAATGAAGCCATGAACAGGGAATTCTAATTTCAATCAGCCAGTAAAGAAGTGAGGTCACTACAATACATGATAAACTAGCAATCAAGAACAGTGAATAGAATTTGTTATAAGCAATTAAGCAGTGAAACCACTACCAAGGAGTTACAGACGTTAGATTCTAAAGAATCATTAACACACAAATCTTGACTCACCTTGGATATTGCCTTTAGATCAGGTCGCTTGGCCTTGTTTTTAGTATTTTCTTCAGGTACACTGCCTTTCTGCAGAATTCTCTCATTACCATAACATATCGAAAACTTAAAGACCAAAACTCACATATTTATACCTAAATATCTATATATATTGCAAATTAACTTTCAAAAAATATCAAAAAAGATATATGCAAAGCCAAACCACAATTAAGAAATACCTCAATATCAAATTGAAATATGTCAGTGGTCTTTATAATGCACCATTCAGTATTCACCAATCAAATGATTGGCAGTTGTAGAAAATAACATTTGAATGAATTCATACTATAATCTGAGGACAAAAATATGCGATGTCAGAGAAAACACACATGGACATTAGTCATGTCCTGAAGAGTATAACACAAAACATAATGATTCCTACAACACATGATGATTTCCTACAAATTAAAAAGCATACACTATAACTGCTTAGATAAAAATTCGACATGGACATCTTTGCCAACGACAAAAATCATAACCTCCTCAACCCGAATTCCTAAGTGATGAGTAAAACCGTCAAAAAGTATTTTTATCCATTTCAATCAATAATAATTTTTCAGTCTACTATCATTTCAACTCATAAATCAACTGTCAGTAACCAAAATTTAATAAAATTAAAATAAAATAAAAACCTCAAACCCATATCAAAAACAAACAATTAAAGTTCATGCTAACCTTGGATTTTGACTTTTTGGAAGCTTTCTTATCCACTTCTTCTTTTCTGCATCTTGCTTCCTCCACCTAAAGCCATAAGGAATACGTGTTAAAACCAAAACCAAACAAAATAAAATTATATATAGTGTTTGATATGGTAAAACCAACCTGAACAAATTGAAGATAATGTTTGTTAAACAACCTCAAAGTCTCCTTCACTTTAGCATGGTCACTTTTTTCAGCCAAGTTTACAGCATGATCACTTTTATCAGTCAGGTTTACAGCATGATCACTTTTATCAGCCAAGTTTACAGCATTACCATTCACAGACTCACTTTCACACTTCGTTGTTTGAACTGGAACCTTCTCTCCCTCCTCCACATTTTCCAAATCTTCTTCTTTCCTCCTTTTTCTACTGGAAATATTGTTTTGCTTCTTCTTACCGTCACTTCCCCCTTCTTTATCATCAGGAAGCTTCACTCTCCGTTTCACCAAACGCAACTTCTCCTCCCTCTGTTTCTCCTGAATCCTCGCGCTCACTCTCCGCTCTGCTTGTCCGCTTTGCAAAGATTGAACCACCATTTTCGCTTCAGAAACTTGGATTTATTGACCTAGGGTTCGAGCAAAGAGCGTGAAAAGTGAAAGGTGGAAAGAGAGGCAAGAGATTAGAAGTGACAGCAATGGCAACAGATAGTTTATTATTCTTATTTAATTGAGAGGAGGGGAAATGGAGGGCGCGTGGACTCCAAACGCCAGGGTTTCGCATCTTTCTAGTTTTGTCCGATGTGGATTTTGCCCGCTCTCGCATTTTGGTCTTCCCTCCAAACTTTTCGTCCCAAAGGCAAAACAAAATGGCAGATAGATAACTGTTGTAACTTGTAATTGTTTTCACTGTAAGATTCTTACAGGATTGCCTGAACTCCAATATATATTCCTATTATTATAAACAAACATCACAAAGGTCTCTATCAGAAACTGCAAATATTTAAAATTGTGTTTTGAGATGTGTACAGTTCTTACATTGACATATAAATAATTTGTCAAATCGTTAAACAACAAATTAGAGCAGTAATTAAGGCCTAAACTCAATTTCCTTTTCATTTTTTTCTTCTTTGTAAATATATTATTAAACGGCCGTATATGAATTATCTGTTATTATTTTCACAAAATATATAATTTAAAAATAAAAGAGAAAAAAATTTAATAATACGTTCAAATTTGTTTTTCTCTTCAAGAAATGCTAATAATACTCATTTTGTCATTTTTCTTTTACGTTCTCGTTTTTCTTACTATATGTGTACAAAAGATAAAATCAACAACTTTATTATTGTAATATCAATTTCCAACTTTCTTTATATTTTGTATGCATGTTGCAAGAAGAATAAGGGAGTATAAAAGAGAGTGACAAAACAGGTATTAGTATTTCTCTTTCTTTATATTTTTTCCATTATCTTTTATAAAACAAAAAATTTAATTTTAAATCAATATTTTAATAACAAAATTGCAAACAAAACTAAAAAAATTGACATATTTGAGACAAGTTATTCGAAACAAACAAAATAAATGGTAATTTAAATGGGTTTTCTCGATTGTATATGTTATCAATTTCGTATTTTTCATTATTTAAATAATGTTTTTAGTCAAACATATCAAACTCATTTTCGTTTTCTCTCTTTTTAAAACAAAACCGATGAACATACTTCCTTTTTCTTTTTTGCATTTTTCAATATTTTCAATATTCTCAAAAAAAAATGAAAACACATAATTAATTTTATTTATTTTTTAAAAGGGAAGCACACTCTTGATTACAAGGATGATATTGATATTGATATGATATGGTTGATTCATTTTGAGCTTTTTGATAACAATAATACTAT
>WYDK02000017.1:3452892-3469167 GCA_009867345.2 Toxicodendron radicans
AGAAATAGCAGCTTGCAATTATTATGTTGGAGTGGGACAAATCAATAACAATTCTCTTTATGGGATCTTCTTCTTCGAAAAAAAAAAAAGTTTGTTGTAAGATTGAATTCAAAACTGAAAATTACAATATGAGAAACATTATGCTCTTCCAATGGTAGGAAATAAAGGTTTATAGACCAATTTATTTATTTTTTAAACTTGTATATAATACATTAATGATAGTTGAATTAGGCATGTGGGTTATTTAGAAAGCAATCATTGGAGGTGTATAAATAACGTAATACTACAGTGAAAGTGTGTGGAAATTAATAATCAAAGTAACTTAATGATACACTTGAGTTGTTTTACTTTAACCGCCGCTGTCTTCCCTCCAGTTCCACAGAAGAGAGGAGTTTTTACAGTTACAGTTAATTAATTAATTGGAGAAACTTGAAAGAACCTGAAATGTTAACGATGGGTGTGTCGGTTTCAGTTTTAATTAATGCAACGTCAGAGTGGGGTTCCTTGCCTTCAAAGCATCAAATCATTCCAAAACAAAAACCCTACATTTGATCTTCAACATATTCTTCTTTTGTCTTCTTAGATTACGACGTAATTCAACTATTATATTAACTTCACACACAGACGGAAACAGAAACAGAAAGCAAGCAAGATGGACAAGAAAAAGAAGAAAGAAGTTATTCGATTGGAACGTGAATCTGTCATTCCCGTTCTCAAACCTAAGCTTATTATGACTTTGGCCAATCTTATTGGTACGTCAATTCTACAATTTCATGTTTTTATCTTGATTTCTCTTTGCTAATTCTTCAAATTTCTTCTGTTTTGCAATTTTATCCATATTCATTTTAATTTATCTTTGGTAATTACTGGATATGACGAGACCCACTTAGTAATAACTTCAAAACTTAAGAAATGAAACAGTTCATCTTTGATTAATACCAGCTACTGAGAGAAAAGAAAAACAAGGGTTTCGCTTTATTTTATTTTATCTTTTTATTTGGGTAATCACCGTTGTCTTCTTCTTTTTTACTCATTTTTACGAATGTATGTGAATAAGGATGCAATTATTTATTTACTTAGTTTTGCATTTTGCTATTAACCTTGAATTGGGTGTATAAATTTTATCGCAGAGCATAGTTCTGACCGGGCTGAGTTTCTAAAGCTTTGCAAGAGAGTTGAGTACACAATTAGAGCGTGGTATCTTCTCCAATTTGAGGATTTGATGGTAGCCTTGGTTTTTCAATTATTCTTAAGTATGCTATGGTAATGTTTCTTGCCTTTGTTTGTAATTTAATTACGTACTAATGGTGTTTGCAGCAACTATACTCCCTCTTTGACCCTGTAAGCGGCTCCCAGAAATTGCAGCAGCAGAACTTATCACCTGCTGAGATTGATACACTTGAACAGAATTTCCTGACGTACTTATTTCAGGTACTATGACTACTATATTTTACTTTTTGTCTAATATATTATAGATTTTATTTGATATTCAGGTTTATGGTAGAATGAGGTTGAATTTGGTCTTGTATTTTGTTATAAATGAAGCAGAATCAATATTTTATTTGTAGGATAGCATTTATAACGCGAGAATTTAAGTTAGGGTAATGGGTGAATAATAGGGTTTATTGATGATTGGAAGGGTGGATTTAGGTTAAAATTTGATCAAGGGTTGACTACTAAAACTTGTGAATATGAGGAAATTTCATGTACTAGACACTACTAATATGTACTGATATAAGTATGTGTATGTATACTTATCAAATTTCAATATGCTACTCTGTAATGTATGGTCAAAATTCTGTTCTTTTTTTGCAGGTGATGGATAAGAGTAATTTCAAAATAACAATTGATGATGAGATTGATGTTGCACTTTCAGGGCAGTATCTTCTAAATCTTCCCATCAGTGTTGATGAGTCTAAGGTTTGTACTTACAAATATGTACAAAATGATTTCATTTGGTAGCTATGCAATTAATAAACATGTACTATTAACAAGTCTCTATAGGTGCATATATCTTGGGTGCTTTCATGTGCTTTAAAAATTTGATTTAAATGTTCACTTTCTGGTGAATGTAGCTTGACAAGAAGCTTTTGAAGAGGTATTTTGAAGAGCATCCCCATGAAAACCTTCCAGATTTTTCTGATAAGGTATTCCTCTAAATTTATCACTGAAGATTTTTGATAACGTGCTTGCCTTGGAATCACTCCCTTTATGGTTTTAAATTGGTTATGTTGGGTTTAGTTGCATGTGTCATTAAGTTGTACTGGAATTCTCCTGCTTGTGTAATATGCTTGTCTGCCCTAATTAGAGTGAGCTGATTTCTTCTGTTCTCAACCTGACTGTCTCATTATTCTGTGTATGCAGATATTTCAATATGTGTAGTTTATTGGATTTTATGTTTCATGATCGTCACTTTAATACCTAGTGCCATCTTTCTACGAGAAACAAAATATCTGAATATCTGTTACTTTATGATAGCTTCAATTTTAAGTGCAAAGATTAAAAATAGGAACAATTTTGATATATTTTTTTTCTGGAAGATACCGCTTCTCACTTGCAACCTGAAAGAAGTTCAATAGCCACGAGATTTTATTTTAGGGATTTATTTCAATTTCAGTTAATTCTTCAAAGTTTGAACCAGCTTGACCATTGTTTTGAACTTTGGTCTAAGGATGGTCCTTTTGAAGAAAGCTAATCTGTTATTGTTTTTCCTTTATAGTACGTTATCTTTCGACGTGGAATTGGAATTGATCAGACAACTGATTTCTTTTTCATGGAGAAAGTGGACATGCTCATTGGACGCCTTTGGTCATTTATTTTGAGACGAACAAAGTAAGTCTATCTTTCGGACTGTAATTTTTTTATCATCAATGGATATTGTTGGTACTGGAATTTTGAGTAGTCACATGTTGAATTTATGCAGTCAAGAGCAATAATGCTTCTAGATTTGTCTGTTCCTGATAGTTGAATTAAACTGAACAATGGTCTTGAGTAAATTGCCTGGCCATATGATGGTGAATTACAGTTCATGTTTCCTGAATTGTTAACTTACCTGTTAAAAGAGTTTGTTCAGCATTGAAATTGCCCAAAATATTATTCTTTTCTCTTAGTAATAAAGTTAACCTACTTTATGATTTTCTTTTTAATCCTTTTCAGGGTTCTGTGTTTGCAGGCTAGAAAAACTTTTTTGCAGGAAGTCAAGCAGTCGTAAGAAGGACCCACAGAAGGATGATGAAATTAATTCTGAAGCCATTCAAGATGATCTATATGTTGAACGACACCGTCTTGAAAATATGGAACTAAGGTACATTTTATCTCAATATAGCAATTACTATGGGACAGTATTATTGCTGCAACAGATTTATATACTATATTTTTTGGGTATATTGCATGCCATTCCAAGTGGTTTGAAAATGCCATGCTTCACATGGACTTCTTGTATGAATCTTGAAATCTTGAGTGTCGTTTTAATGACCCACAAATAAGGTTTTATAATCTTCTTTAACTTTCAAATTTTTGTTATTACAAAATTTTATTAACTTTTTTGAGCTACACAAATTTGAATAACTAGATTATTTTTACTCAAGAAGTTCAATTAACTAACAAAATTACAGCCTATATCTTTTGATGGACTTGTAAGTGTATGTTTGGTGGGTTTTTCCGCTGGAGGCTAGGCCATTATTGGGTAACTTTAACAATCTTGTCTTCTCTTTGTTGCCTGCAACTATGCCAAAAGATTTATTTTACCATGGTTGTTGATAGACATGGAGATTCAAGCAATGTGCTTATGTATAAATTGAGTGGCCTGTCCTGACTTTCTGATTATTATCACCAGTCAATGACATTCTTATTCTGTGTTCTCCAGTTTGCGCAATTTGCTGACCAAGGTTACAATCCAAGAGCCCACCTTTGATAGGATCATTGTTGTTTACAGGTGCTTTTTGTTTTTGTGTTTCTGGTTTAATTTTATTCTTTTATTTTTCAGTTTCATCATGTTATTGCATTGACAATTTGACATACAACTGATTAGTGGTAACTTTTACTTCATAATTTTGCATACTATGGTGACTGTTGATGGAAAAAAAAAAAGGTTTTTATGATATGAGATGCATACAATGAAAATCCTACGGATGGTCCTCTCATGAACAATGTAATTCATATTTATTTTGTTCTTTGTTTTTTATTGGGAAAAGTATCTAGGCTTTTTTCTAATTGATGCCCTGTGAAACTACTTTTGAAACAACTATGAGAACTGTGTCATACATCTGAGAATGATGATCATACTGCAGGAGAGCAAGTACAAAATTAAAACCAGAACGGGGAATATATGTGAAACATTTTAAAAACATTCCGATGGCTGATATGGAAATAGTTCTTGTAAGTTATTTTGGCTACCTCTCTATGTCTTTCTTTACTATCTCATTGATTTATGACTTGTGTAGCATTTCCTGTTCTCAGAGTCTATAAATAACACATGACTGACATACTTTTTCTAACTTAACAGCCTGAAAAGAAAAATCCAGGATTAACTCCAATAGACTGGGTCAAGTTCCTGATCTCTGCTGTGGTTGGGCTGGTCAGTTTAGCAATTATTTTGTCAGACTGTCTCTTCTTTTGTCCACTCTTCTCTCTCTGTGTCACGGTCTTGTCCAAATATCTTATTGTGCTTTTCTGAACAGGTTGCTGTGATTAGTTCCCTCCAAATGACTGAACGTGATCTTTGGGTCATTATCGCGGTCCTTTCCACAGTGATTGGTTACTGTGCTAAGACATACTTCACGTGAGTTAGTCCACAACAGTGGTCCATCCCACAGCCGACATCCAAGATCAATGCTTTTTGTTTATGGGTTTATTGATATATTTTTTGTTTAATTGAACAATATGCTTAATTTAGCTGACCTTTCTTTTCTAATAAGTAGTTGATGTGATCACCTTTTGGAAGAAAGAAAATATGCTCTCTATGTTATTCTATAATGTTAGTATCATAAGGTGATGGAAAATTCTGATATAAAACTCTTGGTTGTACTTACTGATCATGCATTTTCTCTGGCCCTCTTTTAATGTTGACAAGTATCACTTGTATGTGATATGAAACAGGAACTTCTGTTTGTTGAATGGTTTTGTTTGTTCTTGATTTAAGATCAAATCATTTGATTGCTCATTGTTTCTTCTACTGGCTGCAGGTTTCAGCAAAACTTGGCTACATATCAGAATTTAATCACACAGTCCATGTACGACAAACAGCTAGATAGTGGGAAGGGCACTCTTCTTCACTTGTGTGATGATGTGATCCAGCAAGAAGTAAGTTTAAGGCGGGATGAATTTTGTAAATTATCAAACACCTTCCTGTTAGTCTTTATTTGATAGCCACTTAATGGTTTTTTATCGAGAAACTGTGCGTTATATATTTTTAGCTGTACATGAGTTTTATTGGCTTTATGACTTTTTATTAGTCTTTTACACTGCTATGAGTTTTATCAAGATATTATCTGGTTTTTCTTAATTGAAGCCTTTTGATGTATTAGGACTTTCACCTATGATGAGTGGGCATGAGTGATTTTGGATATTTAATCACCTACAGGGTTAAACAAATGCAATATTCTGACAGGAGCACAGAATAATTTGACCACAGTTGGGTCTTCAGATTTCATTTACAGTTTGATTTTTTGTTTAATATTATTAAAGAAAAAGATATTTTCTTTTGCAACTATTTAGTGAAAGTTTTGATAGATGGCCTTGATCGAACTACATTGTATCTAATTACATTCTGCTAAATGCTTGATCTAAATTACTATTGTGCAGGTGAAAGAGGTGATTGTTGCATTTTTTATATTGATGGAACAGGGCAAAGCCACAAGGCAGGTGAGGATCTATTTTCAGTTCCCTCTTCCTCCCTCAAACTTTGTTTTTTTGGGTTTTTCTGGATGTTTATCATTTAAAGTAAATTTTTTTGTTTTGTACTCCGTCTGATGATCTTTTGATTTTACTAAACAGGATCTGGACAAGTGGTGTGAGGATCTAATCAAGGAAGAGTTTGGTGAAAGCTGTAATTTTGAAGTGGATGATGCAGTTCAAAAGTTAGAGAAATTAGGCATTGTTTCTCGGGTGAGACTCTCCACCATTCTCTTTGAAATAGCAGGCTAACTTGTTTGATCTTGTTGGCACTCAGATTAGGACTAATTGAATCATTGGCCATTTCTATATTGCTCGTTACCCTGAAAATATCATCTTACTAAGTCCCAAAAATCATTAGAATTTTCCAGTTGAGTGATTGCATTCATCTCTAGGAGAGAGTTTGTAACATACTCCAAAGGGCTTTTCTATGTCATCATGTAGTGGCTGGCAGATGGAGAAATTTAATAATAGCACTACTGTAGGATAAAACTATTCGCTTGGTTGATTATTTGATGTCTAAGCATAAATCTTCTTAATCCTAAAGTAAAATTTATTACAATTAAAGTTAGTTCATAGTTTTGTAATGCTTCTAACTGGCAATTAATCTCTGAATCTAGGATACTATTGGTCGGTATTTCTGTGTTGGGCTGAAACGTGCTAATGAGATCATTGGCACCACCACTGAGGAGCTCGTCCTGAAGGCAAAATTGGGTGGCAGTACAACTTGATGATGTCCTAGGAAATGGGATGGTGAGAGCTTCTCCTCCCCCATACTAGATTTTTTTCAGAATGATTTCGGCATCTGAAGTCTCAAGAGTCGATTACATTTACAGGTGATAACTTTAACAACACCTTGGACAGATGTGTTGGATGGGAGAGTTCACTCTATATGGTGGCAAATTTCTACTTCTCTGTTAATATTGTAATTTTTAGTTAATTTTATTTTTGAATTCATGGCATGTAATTGCAAGATGCCTCCATGAAGTAAATTTTGTGAAGAATATGCCGTGGGGAGGCAATCTTGGTTATATTTGTTGTTTTAATATGTTTATTTTGGACAACAATGATATGATATTTTTTGAAAGGCGTAATTTGGGTTGAAAGTTTAGAGATAGTAATTCTGTGGCCTCTCTCAGAGAAACAAATTCATAATTTACTTATAATTATCACCTTACAAACCCACTCGACGGTTCTAATCCATATGATTTATGATAAGATACAGATTTATTTAGGAAGTGATGAGCTAAATGATGAAAATATTGGGATGCATTTTCACGTGCATGGATCACGGATGTTCTTATTGATTCGAAAATGTGATTAGTTTAATTAATGAAATGAGATTTGCAAAAGCGGCTAACAACAGTTACATTTGTGAGAGTGGGAGAAATGATTTGGTGTTACGTTTACTTACGTGTACAGATGCTTGAAAGAACGAAGAAAGTGGTTACTCATGGTTGGTTATGGTGGAGATAGTTTCTCTCCGAAAAAAACTGAGAAGCTACAGTCAAAACACTACTAAAACAATGCAACATGGATCCAATTTTACCTTGTATTCTTAAGTTTTGAAAACACACAGAGATCACTTACAGATACAAAGATGGACAAGAAAAAGAAGTGTGAAGTGATTAGATTGGAACGTGAATCTGTCATCCCCATCCTCAAAGCACAGATTGTTGCTGCTCTCGCTCTTCTTATCGGTACACACAATATCATTTGTTCATCGTTTTAGTTATGAATATATTTTTATCTTATGACTTGTGAGAAAGATAATTCATAAAACTGAAAAGATTTTTATGTTTGCTTGGATTTACTTTTACATTTTGCTGCTCCTCTTCGTAGAAAATTCTGATGATAGGGAGGAGTTTGCAAAGCTTTGCAAGAGAGTTGAGTACACAATTCGCGCTTGGTATACTGTACATTTTGAGGATTTGATGGTACCCTTTCTTTTTCTTTCAACTCTAGTCATGAAATTCTTTCCTCTCTGTTTGTTTGATATATATATATATATATATATATATTTGTAATTTTGCAGCTAATGTATGCCTTCTTTGACCCTGTAACCGGACCTGATAGCCTGAAACAGCATCGTATCAGTTCTAAAGATGCTGATGAAGTGGAAATGGAATTCTTGAAACACTTATTTCGGGTAATATAGGTCAACTATTTCACTTATCATGTTAAACGAAAATGTAAACAACACCAAATATTATCATAAATGATGTTGAAAAAAGATAATCACTCTGGAAGTATCTTCAATTTGCAAGTTGTTTGTTGATATATGGAATTTGATGGTCTCCATTGTTGCTCAAATGGTAATTTTGAGATAGTATCTAGTGAGAAAAAGTATGATAGGTGATTATATCTTCATTAAGAAAAAGGCTTAGTGATAACTCACCCTCTACAATATTTCTCTGCTTTTGTACGATAGCATGTTTGATGTGGGAATTTATGTTAGGAAAATGTCTGAATAATAGGAGGATTCATTAATGATCATAAAGGTAAGTTTCTTATCCAAAGAAATAATAATTATACTGAACATGAGAATGGTACATTTCATCAAACAAAAGATATTCCTAATTATATGTACGTATGTGTTTCAAATTATCCATATCTCATTCACTGCGTTAGGGATTTTAGAATTTCTTATCATTTTTATGCAGGTGATGGACAAGAGCAACTTCAAACTAGCAACTACCAAAGAGATTGATCTTGCACTTTCATGGCAGTATCTTCTAAATCTTCCCATCACTGTCAACGAATCTAAGGTTTGTAACCACAAATATGTAGGAAATGATGTTGTTTTATACTAAAGAGGGTAAATGAGCAGCCCCCATTAACAAGTCTCTGGATGTGCATGTCGATGCATTCTTGTGCTTTGTTGATTCGAATTTCCCTTTTTGCTGAATGTAGCTTGACAAAAAGCTTTTGAAGAGGTTTTTCGAAGAGAATCACCACCACCACCATCTTCCAGATTTTGCTGATAAGGTATACCTCAAAATGGCACTAAAGTTTGCAAACCGAACCCTTGAAATTCCTTGTAAGTGTGACTGGTTGAGTAGTATTTACACTGTCGGAGAGACCCTTATAATGGCTATTGTGTGAATTTTATAAAATGTCTATGAGTCGGCTTACCCAATTTAAGAATTTTATAAACTATTACCTTGGTTTTAACTATGGTATTCTGGAATGAAGACAGCTAATCTGTAGTATGTTTTTGTTCATAGTACATTATCTTCCGACGCGGTATTGGAATTGATCATACAACTGATTTCTTTTTCATGGAGAAGGTGGACCAACTAATTTCACGCTTTTGGACATACCTTTTGAAACGAGCCGGGTACAACGGTTTTTTTTAAGGAAACTGTAGCTTTTTTTTTCTTCATGGGGAACTGTTGGAATGGAGATAGAACATTTAGCAAAGTTTCAACATCAATTTTAGCATTGCTCAGTAATCGGTACAATCAGCAGTCTTGACCAAATATATAGCTTGGCCATGGGGCAACCCTTAATTAATCTTCTTTTCTCATACTTACCAACTTAAAATTGCCTTATGCTTTTCAATCTTTGTAATCCTTTCTAGATTTATGTTACTCGCAGGCTAGAAAAGTATTTTTGCCAACCTAAAAAGGACTCCAAGAAGGATGATGTAATTAGATCTGAAGATGATCCAGATGATTTGTACGTTGAACGGATCTGTCTTGAAAATATGGAGCTAAGGTATCATGTTTCATCTATACCCTATACTATGTGCCATCCAAGGTTTTAAAAATGCCTACTCTGCTTCTTGCTGACTTCTTAAATCAATCCTGAAATCTTAATTCTTTTTTTTTTTGGATTATTTTCAATTTTTTTTTTCATGATTTAGTTAATTGAATAGTTCAATATGGCCAAAAAAAAAATTTTACTTTTCATGCACAGACGCAGTATAAAAGTTGAGTGTCTGGTTTAACCCAGAGTTCTAACATTATTTTTATTCAACAATTTAGTCCCTATGAACTCGAATTCTTGTGAAAGATATACTAGAAGTTGAAAACCAATAACATCAATGTGAGATACATTATTCCCTGTCAAGAAGTTCTCTAAATTCACTAAAGTTTAGAATCTCATCTTGTGGTGTGGATGTGGCTGCATTGCGGTAGCATTTCGAACGATCAGGAAGAGCAAATAATTTGGTTGATGGTTCACTATCGTTAAATTCTCTTTGTGTGTTACCAGTTTTGCTAATTTTCTGAGCAAGATCACAATCCAAGAGCCGACCTTTGATAGGATAATTGTCGTATACAGGTATTTCCTTTTTCTTTGTTAATGTTTTTCTATTTATCACATTTCAGATTGCTTTGAACAACTAAGAAAAAATTAGAAGACACCTCAGAAGAATGATCACTCTGCAGGCCAGCAAGTAAAGGAGATGAACCAGACCGAACAATATATATAAAACATTTTAAAAATATTCCAATGGCTGATCTGGAAATAGTTCTGGTGAGTTATTTCAGTTGCTGTTTGTCATTGATTTGTAACTATTTTATAGTCTCTTTTCCTAAAACCTATAAACAATCTACAACCTATGAATAACCTTTGAACAGCCTGAAAAGAAAAATCCAGGATTAACTCCAACGGACTGGGTCAAGTTCCTCGGATCTGCTGTGGTTGGTCTGGTAAGGTTACCTATCAATTTTTCAGCATTTGTTCTCATTTCTGTCCATCTCTCTCCATCTTGTTGAGATAACCTTCCGTGACTTTCTTTACAGGTTGCTGTAGTCAGTTCTATCCAATTTACTGAAAATGATCTTTGGGTTATTATTGCAGTCTTTTCAACAGTGATCGGTTACTGTGCTAAAACATACTTCACGTCAGTTCTCCTCTTGCTCTTGTGTGCCGCTTGCCCATACTCTTTTCTTTTCCTTCTTCGTTTTGGGGTTATCCATAATTGTTTCCGTTTGATCAATATTTTTGTTGCATTTGCCCTGACCCTGATTTAATGTATGCAAGTGTCATTTTTCTACTGCATTGGGTCACTGTACATTTAAATAATAATTAGGTGCCTTCCTTTGTCTAATCATTTAGTTAATGATCGATTTGGAATCAAGTTACTAATTTGGCTATTCTTACTGCCACTGCCACTGCCACCAGGTTTCAGGAAAATTTGGCTGTATATCAGAATTTAATCACACAGGCTATGTATGACAAACAACTAGATAGTGGAAGGGGTACTCTGCTTCACTTGTGTGATGATGTTATTCAACAAGAAGTAAGTTCCATGCCTGGTGAATTCTTTCATATCAAATATGTCCTTTGTTAAATTCATTGCCAACTAACCTGTCAAACCCTTATTTTCTCATATTTTACTTGCTAAAACAGATTATAATCATAACATCTTTCATTTTTATCTGACTTTAATATAGCATTCATGTCACTGTGCTATGAACTAATTCGAATAATTATCTGCTTCTGGCAACTCATTATTTTGCAGGTCAAAGAGGTGATTATTTCATTCTTTATATTGATGGAACAGGGCAAAGCCACAACGCGGGTATGCTCTGTATGCATCTCTTTCTTGATCATTGCTGGATATGGATTATTTAATGTAGATTCCTTATATCATGTCTGGTGTGAGACTTATGATAATGTGATATAGGAATTGGACCAGCGGTGTGAGGAGCTACTGAGGGTAGAGTTCGACGAGAGCTGTGATTTTGATGTAAATGATGCAGTACAAAAGCTAGAGAAGTTGGGCATTGTTTCGCGGGTGAGACTCTGAAACTCTTGGTTGTAACGTATTTGATCGTAAGCATTGGTGATGACTGGAGATAGATGTTTGAATCCAGGATTCTGAAGGGCGGTATTGTTGTGCCGGGCTGAAACGTGCTAATCAGATCATAGGCACCACCACTGAGGAGCTTGTCCTCAAGGCAAAAAAGAGTGTTGCAACTTGATTCATTCTCGAAATTTAATCCAATATTTACTTGGATGATTAAATTTATTAAGAAAGTTTAAATTCTGATTAATCCAAGTGTTTATCCCATTATATGTAAAGAGTTGCAATGTTGATCAATTCAGTTTCGATAAAGAAATACAAATACTAATTAAATGAATTTATTATTTACAAAAAAAAAAAAAAAAGGATCAAAATAAATTAGTTTTACTCTAATTGGTCAGTTTTAAAATTGGTTATCTATTTAGTTGATTATATCCTTTATTTGACAATGGCAATAAAATGGGGATTAAAATATTATTATCCAGAAGAATTAATGGATGATTTAATTAATTTCTTTTTATTTGTTTATTTAATTTTTACCATAACCGCCAGTAAGCAAACTTCGAAATGGAGGGAAAAGCTGTTAAGAATTGGCGCTCCAAAATTCGGTTGTGAGAATTTCCCGCCGCAAAGCCGGGCGTCACACACCACAAAAAACTTATGACTTTTCTCTCTTCTTCTTCTTCTTCATTTTCATCAATCATCACATCTTCAAACTCAAAGAAGCCACGACTGATGAAAAATTATGGGTAAGAAGAAGGATATAATAAGACTAGAACGTGAATCGGTTATTCCCGTTCTCAAGAACAAGCTCATCAGGACCTTGGCCGACCACATTGGTACTATTTCTTAATTATTACAATCTTTTCTTCAATATCTTTGCCTGGTTTTAAATAGATTACTTTTATTAATGGGAATTCAGATGACCTTTTTGTCTTGAATATGCTTTAATAATTGAATCATCATGATCGGATTTCACTGAACATTATTTCATATGTTCTGTAGAAAAACAATCAGATCGAATTGAGTTTCAAAAGCTGTGCCAGAGAGTTGAATACACCATTCGAGCTTGGTATCTTCTGCAATTCGAGGATCTGATGGTATTTGATTGAGATATTTTTGTTACCTATTTCTTTCTCAGGCGTTCTTTAACTTGACTTTAATCGAGATATTGCGTATGCAGCAATTGTTTTCCTTGTTTGAGCCAGTTCATGGAGCTTCCAAATTGGAGCAGCAGAACCTTACTCCTGAAAAAATTGATGTCTTAGAACAGAATTTCCTCACCTACTTGTTCAAGGTATCATATATATACTCAAATTTGGATTGTACTGACGTGTGCCTCAATGACAAGAAAATATGTTTGCCTAAAACCTAATTTTAAGACTCCCAATGACAAGAATCTTGAATAAATCTGTTTCAAAAAGGTTTTTTCTTCTTGTTTCACAGTCCTGTCGCCAATGTCCGCTACTTCATGTTGTCCAATTAAAACGTAAGAATTTGTGAATTATAAATAGTTTTTGACAACATTCAATAAACTAATGTTATGTATGATAACTTACATATTAGGTGATATAGAAGATAATATCAAATGCTATATACTTACCAGGCATGGGGTTTTTTATTGCTGTTTCATTGATCATGTCGTTTGCTTTTTTGTTTTTTTTTTTTTTTTTTTTTTTTTTTTTTTTTTTTTTGTTTCTTCACATTCATCTTAATTTAACCTTTTATAAGGTGATGGATAAAAGCAATTTTAAGATAACAACGGATGATGAGATTGCTGTTGCACTTTCTGCGCAATATCGCCTAAATCTTCCCATTAAAGTTGATGAAACTAAGGTTTGTACTTAACTGCTTAATTTTGACAAACAGTCATAACTTTTTATTTGAAAGTTTTCTTGTCATGACTCGCTTGTTTGCTGATTCCAATGTTCACTGTTGGGTGAATGTAGCTTGACAAAACCCTTTTGACAAGGTATTTTGAGAAGCACCCTTGTGAAAACCTTCCGAATTTTGCTGATAAGGTATTGCCTTTAATCCAGCTTTGATTGTTGATAATCATTTTTATTCAGTAGACAGGGAGATATGTGATGGATACCATTCGTGTTTCCCAGTAAAATTGTCCATCTTAATTAGTTTGGGGTTTATTTTTCTGGGTTTGTTGCGCATACAAGTTTGTAGGTTCAATGAAGGTGTATCCTTCACTAGACCAATCTGATTAACTAATAATTATCATATGAATATCTCAATTATCAGAAGTTCTTGAATATTCAGGAGAAATGATAGAGACAGAAGGATCTGTGTTGGTTTGGATTCTCTGCTCATTTGACATCATGTATTCGGAAGTATTAAATTCTTTGCATCTTTTTCTCTCGACTGTGAACTAATTTTGATTTATGACATCGAGTCTAGTACATAATATTTCGGCGTGGGTTTGGAATTGATCAAAGAAGTGGCTACTTTATCATTGCAAAAATAAATACAATCATAGCGCGTATATGGAGATGTTTCCTGACAGTGATTGGGTGAGTAATTTGATTATGAAAGAGCTTTCAAATTATTGTCAAACATAGTTATAAAAATGGATTGTTCATACATTTAGCAGGTTTGAAATATTGCTGTTTAATTATTGATACGATAAATTCAACTCTTTTTTTTTTTTTTTTTTTTGTCTTTTCAATCTCCGACTAAAAATCCCCAGTTGTAAATATTTGATATTGGTTTCCTTATTTGTTGCTCTTCTGGGCTCTTTTTCCTTGTAGACTAAAAAGGCTTTTCTATGGGAAGTCAAGTAGAGTATCTAGTCAAGTTATGGCACAACCTGTTGAAATTTGCATCGAGTCTGAAAACACGCAGGAAGGCTTATATGTTGAACGGATCCGTATTGAGAAGCTTAAACTCAGGTTTCAAAATTGCAATTTGATGATATTTCACTTTTAGTTACTAATGGTCCCTGATGATGGAATGTGTTTGTCTTTAGGCCATCAATCACATTTAATTTTGTTTTCGTGTGGCCAGTTTTTTAAATCTGTTTGGCAAGATCACAATCCAAGAACCAACATTTCAACGAATAATTGTTGTTTACAGGTATTGGGTGATTTTCTTTTGGGTATACTTTCCTGGTTTTTTTTTTTTTTTTTTTGTTGTTGTTGTTGTTAATGTTAGTGTTTTGGATCAAGCCACTATGAAATCTATAATATTGGAAAGAATTACTTTTTACACTAGAAAGCACTTTGGAGAAGGATTACTATATCTTCGAATTCATTCTTTATTTACATGGAAATCACCCAAATTGCTCCCTTAGTTTACTTCAGATTTAATGTTTAATCGGCATCAATGTTATATAAAAAAAGTGGTAATCTGCAGGAGAGCCAGTCGCAAAAAAGGAACACAGAGGAATATATATGTGAAGCACTTTGAAAACATTCCAATGGCTGATATGGAAATAGTACTTGTGAGTTTTTGTTATTGCTCCCTGTATTAACGACTATGCATCTGCTCCTCTCTCTTCTGTTTCGAAATCTCTTCCACTGCCCGTTATTTAATAGCTCATATGACAAATCAGACATTTTTTTTTTGGTCTCTTTATATGAACAGCCTGAGAAGAAAAACCCAGGTTTAACACCAATGGACTGGGTCAAGTTTCTTGTTTCAGCTTTGATAGGGCTGGTTAGTTATTACATCTTCTACTATGAAGTTTTACGAATATATTATTTGTTTTGATCCATCTTGCTCGTGTGCACTTCTTTTCAGGTTACTCTGATTAGTTCTCTTAGTATCCCGAAAGCTGATATACGGGTCATTTATGGGATCCTGACGGCAGTGGTCGGTTACTGTGTTAAAACATATTTTTCGTTAAGTGTCCTCTTCATCTATGTTTATTGCTTTTGATATCAATTTGTATATATTTTTTTCTATATTTTTACAGAAAAAAGGAGTAAAATAGCCGAACGTCCAGCTTATAATTAATATTCGAGTCTATTCTTGTTTTAAGATTTGCCTTTTACGAGAAACTAATACTCGTGAAACTGCGTATATATAGTTTTAATGAGAACTTGGTAGCATATCAGAGCTTAATTACACAGTCCGTGTATGACAAACAACTGGATAGTGGAAGGGGAACTCTTTTACACTTGTGTGATGAGGTGATTCAACAGGAAGTAAGTCATAAGCCATTGAAACAGAAACTGATATTCATGGTTCTTGGTCTTCAACGAGTTGTTTCTGGAATCAGATATTTCAACTGGGAACATAATAATTTTAATATGTAGGTAAAAGAGGTGATCGTTGCTTTCTTTATGCTCATGTTGAAGGGAAAAGCTACTAGAAAGGTGCAGGCAACTTATAATGTTCTAATGCCACTTTGCATTTTTCTGATTCCTTGATGGAATGCTGAATTATGAATTTGGAATTTTATATGAAGCAGGAACTTGACCTGCGTTGTGAGGAACTAATCAAGGAGAAATTTAATGAAAGCTGTAACTTCGATGTGGATGATGCAGTTCAAAAGTTAGAGAAGCTGGGGATTGTTTCCCAGGTAAGATTTATTTAGTAGCAACATCCAGAATGAAGAAAATATGATTTCCTCTGCCAAATTGACTTGACTTTAGTCCCTTTGTTTTTGTGTT
>WYDK02000017.1:3569252-3580625 GCA_009867345.2 Toxicodendron radicans
TTCGTGATCATCACCGCCTGCTTATAAACGAGCTCAAGCTTTTTTATGAGTTTTTTTCACTTCAATTCAATTGGCTGCTCCCTCCCTCAGAGTCTCAACATCTGTGTGTTCAACGTTTTCTTTTATTAATATTATTATTATTTGATGGTGAAATCATCATCGTTGAACTGTCCGATCTTTTTTATATGTTTTGATTGATTCTGTTTGATTTTTTTTCGGCAGTTTTGACTATAGAAGGGATTTTCTTTTCTTTTTCTATTCCGTCAAACCCGAACACTCACCGTGCCCGCCTGCCTGCGTAACAGGTTTGGCTTTTTATTTATTTATTTATTATTATTACTATTTTAATGTTGATAATGATGAAATAATAATATATAGATATTCAAAGATTGGATTTGAAGATAAGCCCTTTTTGAGTTCTGAGTTGAAACGTCATCTCCTTCTTCTTTACTTCTATTTAAGTGTTCTTGAAGGAAAGTTAAGCGGGTGGACGTGGAATTGGTAAAATCCAATTAAATTATTACTGTATATAAACAGTAGCAGATCTATCTATTTTTTTTTTAATAAAAATTTAATTAAAAAAAAATTAGTAGTAATAATTGAAAATAGATAAATTTAAAACAATTGAGTGTGATGATGGGCATTCATCGCCATGTAGTTGGGTGTTATTTTAATACTCTCTATTTACACGGGCTAGGACTAGGAGGAGCTACTTATAAAGCTCCAGTTTTGGTCTCAACACCTAAAGTCAAACAACAAAAACATTCATCATCTTCCTTCACAACACCCTTCTCTTCATCCTCCTTGTCTTTTTTGGGTGCTGGTGGTGGTGCTGTTTGCATAAGGGCGGTAGTGGTGATGGCATCATCAGGTTTGAAGACATCAAATTACTTGAGACATGTGGAATCTTTGAAAAGTTTCCCATCTGGGGCTGGAAATATTCCACAATTGAACGCTGTAATTTTGGGTGAAGCTCTTGCTTCTGAAGAGAATGATCTTGTTTATCCGAGTGATGATTTTACTCGCCAGGCTTTGGTTCCTTCGCCCGAAAAGGTAAAGTCTTTTCTCTGTCTTTTTAGCTTTATAGTTTAAAGTCTTTACTTTTTTGTTCTTATTGTTTTTTCACTCACATTGCCTTTACTTTTCTGCGCTATGATCAGTATTTGAAAATGTACAAAAGGTCCATTGAGGACCCTGCTGGTTTCTGGGCTGATATTGCTTCCCAATTCTATTGGAAGCAGAAATGGGACCAGGAAGTTTGCTCAGAGAATCTGGACATCAGGAAAGGCAATATCAAGATCGAGGTACATTTGCATAGTTTCCAGATCAAAAGTATAAGTATGAAAACGAAAATGGTATTTAAATGTTAATAACAAAGTAATCTGCATCTGCATTTTCTCAGTGGTTCAAGGGCGGTATCACCAACATCTGCTATAATTGCGTGGACAGAAACATTGAAGCAGGATTAGGTGACAAAATTGCTATTTACTGGGAAGGCAATGAGCTTGGTGTTGATGCCACTCTGACATACTCCCAGCTGCTCCACCAAGTTTGCCAGGTCTAACTATTTTGCTTTCTTTGTCTTTTCCTAAATGAATTAACCAACTCCAACTGGATTATATGAGTCAATTCCAATGCTAATTTTATGTTATCTTATTTACAGCTTGCTAATTATCTGAAAGATATTGGTGTTAAAAAGGGTGATGCTGTAATAATTTACTTGCCCATGCTAATGGAACTCCCTATAGCTATGCTTGCATGTGCTCGCATTGGTGCAGTTCACTCGGTAATTTTCAGTTGTCTTTTCATTCATCCAATGCCCACTCACTTATTTTTGAATAACTAGCAATTAGCTTTTCCTTGCCTTCAGGTTGTATTTGCTGGATTCTCTGCAGAATCTCTTTCACAGAGAATCATGGACTGCAAACCAAAAGCTGTGATTACTTGTAATGCTGTTAGGAGAGGTCCTAAGGTCATCCAACTGAAGGACATAGTTGATGCCGCCCTTGCTGACTGTGCCAAAAACGGGATCTCTGTAGGTGAGTAAACTGGAGTACTTTTTTTTTTTTTTTAATTTGAACAGAACAGATATCTCACTGATATTCCGGTAGCCTTCTCATTTGAAGTTCAGTAAGCCCTCCATCTTTTCAGTAAAAAAAGTTTTTTTCTTGTAATGGATATGCTAAACATAGGCTTCATATTATGAGGGAGGACACACATGGAATTGTATTGACTAGTACTTAACCCGACTGCTATTATTAGTCTAGAGGTCACTTTAATATGTCTGATTTTTCTTTTTCACCATATAGCTAGGGGTGTGCCAAAGGTTTATAATTATCATACTCATTGACTTAGCATAAAGAGGTAAATCTCCTTGTGTTTTTATCACCAGCCCGATCATCCCTGATTGTTTGACTTTGGTTTCTTTTGGTTTCAAATCCATCTGATTTGCCTGATATCAGTCTTCACTAACTATACTAACCAATCATTAGTGCAATGACCTATCGTGACAAATTAGTCAGTTATTATACTTTCTGCCCTCTTAAGTACTCATCTTCTTATCCTTTGGACCAGATGTGTGCTTAACTTATGATAACCAATCTGCCATGACGAGGGACAACACTAAATGGCAGGAAGGAAGAGACGTATGGTGGCAGGTTGGTACATAATACATGAATTATTTGTTATGCTTGTAGTCTATTCCAAGGCCTTCTTCATTAATATCTTTGTGGTATTCCTGCATGGTAGAGAAATTGATTATAGTTTGATCTACAATTCAAGTTTTTGGTATACAATTGAATACCTGGATGCTTAATGCGTACTTCTATATTTTGTGGCTTGATGGAAGTAGAAATAGTCGTATAACCTTGTTCAATTTATAATGACTTGATATGTTGATAGCCTGTTTCCTGTTTGATAACAAGTGAAAATTGTGTTCCAGGATGTCATCCCTAAATATCCAACTACTTGTGAAATAGAGTGGGTTGATGCAGAAGATCCTCTTTTCCTGCTCTATACTAGTGGGAGTACAGGAAAACCAAAGGTATCAGTGACCTTAATAAGTCAACTCATTTCTTTCTTTGTTTCTGTGGTGTGTACTAATATAATTTTTTCAAAAGGGTGTTCTCCACACGACTGGAGGATATATGGTATACACTGCGACAACATTCAAGTATGCATTTGATTACAAGTCGTCTGATGTCTACTGGTATTCTTGAGACTCAACCTATTTTTATGTTGTAACTTTCTCAATTGGAATCAGCTCATTAATCATTGTATTAGTACTTAATATTTGTTTTTCTCATATCAGGTGTACAGCTGACTGTGGTTGGATTACAGGGCACAGTTATGTCACATATGGACCATTGCTCAATGGAGCTGCAGTGGTTGTATTTGAAGGGGTAATGAATAGCATATTTGTGAAGTTGTTCTATCGATCACATTTGATCTGGGGATTAGATTATAGCTCTGAGAAAATAAATGTTTTAATATCTTCTGGATAAACTGATAATTTTAGGGCATAAACTGTTAAGAGTATGGTAGATGTTAAATTACAAGGGTCGTTTTTAAGTTCCACTGTGGTTGGAGTTGAGTGGCACATTAATAATGGCATGCTCTTGTTATCTGCAGGCTCCAAATTATCCTGATTCTGGTCGCTGTTGGGACATTGTTGACAAATACAAGGTGACATTATTCTATACTGCACCAACTTTGGTGCGGTCTCTCATGCGTGAAGGTGATGAGGTAAGCATGTAGATCTGTAGCTTAAAATGTTTGCTGGAATCATTTGTAATTAAGATAATGGGAAGGATCAACTATCTCCTAACCTTACACAAATAATTACATAGATTTGTTAATATGATCAACAATGACCTCTTGACTGGCCTGTTCTTGCAACCTGCATGTCTAAACTTGTGTAATGAAGATTTAGTAAACAGAAATTTAAGGTGATTTGAGAGCATTTTACTTTTTGGTTTAATTCTGTGAACAAGGTGTTCTTGCATTTACCCATGCAACTTATTCCTTTGTATTCTCCAGTTCCATTATGGCATTTCTCATATACTATGTTCGCTTATTTTTCATTGTCTTGTCATGGAATATATCTATCAAGGAAAAAAAGAAAATAATTGCGTGTAATACTCAATTTAATTAAATCATTATTTTGTAAAAGAGGTTGTTAAGGTTGTGATGATATTTTATCAACTATTTATGTTCAGACACAGAGAGAAAAAAGAGAGAGCCCCTTTGTTAACTTAAGTTTCATTGGTTTCATATTCATGTAAATTTTTTTATTTTTTATTATGCAGTATGTTACCCGCTATTCTCGCAAATCCTTGCGGGTCCTTGGAAGTGTAGGCGAGCCTATTAATCCAAGTGCATGGAGGTTTTTAGCTCTTTTTTGTTTTTCCTCTCATGCAAAAGTCCATTTTTGTATGCATGTTTCTTTAAATTCTTCTATTAACATCCTCCTGTTTCTTGAAGGTGGTTTTACAATGTAGTTGGAGATGCAAGGTGTCCTATATCTGACACTTGGTGGCAAACTGAAACTGGTGGCTTCATGGTAACTTTGTTTCTTTTATATGTTTCCTGTTGTGAGAGCATTCATTGTGCATAGTTCTAAAAGAACATATGTTAATATAATGATTTCTCATTGCTGTCTATATGCGTTGCTGCTGTAATCCAATTAACAATATTTCGCTTCTGCTACCTGGCAGATTACTCCATTACCAGGTGCCTGGCCGCAGAAGCCTGGTTCTGCTACTTTTCCTTTCTTTGGGGTTCAGGTCTGAGATGCAAAACGTTTATATTCAAATATATCAGTTTGGTTCCTTCTGTTTATCTTGTTCTCACAATTCATCATTGTGTCTTTTGGGTGTAATTGTAGCCTGTCATAGTAGATGAGAAGGGTGTTGAGCTTGAAGGCGAGTGCAGTGGGTACCTTTGTGTGAAAAGTTCATGGCCTGCTGCATTTCGGACTCTTTATGGTGATCATGAGAGATACGAAACCACATACTTTAAGCCTTTTGCTGGATATTATTTTACTGGTGATGGCTGCTGCAGGTAATTTCTACTAATGTAAAAGAGCTCTAATACGTGGTTCCTTTCTTCTGTGAACTTCATTTAGGATACTGATGACCTCTTTGTTCTTAAATCTAATCCATTATTATCATGGATTGTTTCCTCTGTGCATGTGTTAATGTTTTCCTCTTCGGGTTGCAAGACATGTTAAATGAGTATGATAATGATCTTACTGAGGTCTATGTTTCAGGGACAAGGATGGATACCACTGGCTCACTGGACGAGTTGATGATGTTATCAATGTTAGGTATTTTTTAAAATTTTTCTAAAGTTTTCCAGCCGTCATCCCATATAATGTTAACATGCATGTGAGATTATTGGATCAATTCTGCTATCTTAATCGGCTAAGTGGTTTCTACTCATTCCAGTAAACTGTGGTTTCTCTCTCAAGAATCTTGCATATGTAAATGTCTTAGCACAAGTTTTTATGCAAATTTTCTTGACTTCGCGTGATGTCTTTAATGTGTTCAGTGGACATCGTATTGGCACGGCAGAAGTGGAATCTGCTCTAGTTTCTCATCCCCAATGTGCAGAAGCTGCTGTGGTTGGCGTTGAGCATGAGGTATATCTCAACCTTCTGTAATTGATGCAGATGAGTTTTGTCCTGCATATCTAATCCAACTTACATGTTGCCATTAGGTGAAAGGACAGGGTATATATGCATTTGTTACTCTTGTGGAGGGTGTTCCTTACAGCGAAGAACTAAGGAAGAGCCTTATTCTCACAGTGAGAAAGCAGGTTTGAATCTGAACCACTCATCTCCCTAGTATGATGACTAGCTTTTCAAAATGCATGATGAATGTGCTTTAGCGGAATATTGATCAAGTCGTTAATAGAGTTGTGTGCAGTATAGATTACGCATATGTATTCATTGTACACTAAAGATTTTAAGTTTGTTCCTCTTTTCAGATTGGAGCATTTGCAGCGCCTGACAAAATCCATTGGGCCCCTGGCCTTCCGAAAACAAGAAGTGGAAAGATAATGAGGAGGATTCTGAGGAAAATCGCTTCCAAGCAGTTAGACGAGCTAGGCGACACAAGCACACTTGCAGATCCAGGTGTTGTGGATCAACTAATAGCACTAGCAGATAGCTGAAGCTGATGACTTGTACTATGGAAGCTCATCCATCGGGACGTATCTGAGTATAGTTACTATACCTCACCAGAGATTATTACTTTGAGCAACCCCTTTTTCTTTATCATTATATTCATCAATTCAAACTTCATTTTGAACCTTCAAATGCCTTTCAAATAAATAATACGAGGCAAGGTTCTATAGGTTTTCTATTTTCATTATTGCTTTTTACAAAATTAGAGTTATGTTGTTTAAGGTGTCTGGGACTTGTGTTGTATTTTTATTCTGAAAAAAATAATGCTAGTAGTTATTTTATTCTTAAACTTGAAATTCTTTTCTTGTTACGTGGTGTGTTAAAATGCTGAATTGACTAGTAGATTTTGTGGTCAAGAAAGCTGGCGGGCTAGCCCTGGTATTTCCCATCCCATTTTGAAGTCTTCAACAACCAATTTGTACTAGCTGTTTTCAACTGAAAATGATCCAGTTGTGATTGTGACTTTTGACTTGAGATCTTGAATTTGGTGATACAAATTTTATATGGTTTTTGGGTAATACTACACTCATAACTAGGGTGGGCGAGTACCCATCCAAATCCTATGGAACCAGAAATCATAATCGACCGGTTCTTGGAATTTGAAACCGAAACCTGTAACAGGTTCATCCCATTTTGAAGTCTTCGACAACCAATTTGTACTAGCTGTTTTCAACTGAAAATGATCCAGTTGTGATTGTGACTTGTGAGTTGAGATCTTGAAGTTGGAGATACAAATTTTATATGGTTTTTGGGTAATACTATACTCATAACTAGGGGTGGGCGAGTACCCATCCAAATCCTATGAAACCAAAATCGGAACCGGTTGGTTCTTGGAAATTGAAACCGAAACATGTAACAAGTTTCGGTTTCGGTTCTGGATATCCAAAAAATTTACAATTACCCCTTAATTATTCACAAAAATAACAAATGCACCCCCAAAAAATTACAACTACGCCCTCAAAATTTACAAAAATTACAATTCAGTCATTGTTCCTACCCGAGTCTCGATTATGGATTCCAGTTTCGGTTATTGCAATAATGGAACTAGAACAACACAATACCGATTTCGATTTTTTAGAACCGAAACTGATCCTACGAGGGCCAGTTTTGGGTGAGAACTGAAACCAGAACCAGAATTGGAACCTTGGGCACCCGGTTCCGATTCTGACCGGTTCTTTTGCACATCCTAACAACTCAATTTTACAAATTATCTCTCATAACCTAAAGTAACAACTCACAATTGATCAAATGGAATCCCACTTGACCAAATGCAAGTTGACCAATTATTGTGAGAAGGTTAGTGAGATTGGGTTGTGAGGCGATCAATATTGATGTTTTTAATCGCTAATAATTCACTCCAACAATCCCATGTGGGTAGCTTTATAGCTTGTTGATTCTTGTATCATGTACCAAAAACAAATTATCTACACATCATGATCCAAATCTATGGTCGCAGTCTTAAGTCTTATTTTATATGATGAAATCTATCTAAACTAATGCAATTGACATCTTTATCCAATCTCAACTTCATATCATATAATATGAAGTAATAAATCTATTTGATTGTTAATTTATAATTTCACCCTTGAAAGTGCAGAGTTATACAACAAATCTAAAATTATATGATTTCATCCAGGAGGGTTGCATCCTACAAATCACTAAAAAGTTATGGTGAGTATGTATGAACCGACACTCGAATGAAATTCATTAATAAGAGAGACATGTTGAGAGAAACGATATGGTTTGGGAATAAAAGGAGCTAGCAATGATTTGATTGAAAGTAAGAATTCATATTACCAAGCAAGGAATGTCTTTGTACAGTAACGACATCAGAGAGCTCTGACAAAAATTAGCAGTCATGGCAACCAAAAAACTTGTGTATGCTAAAAGAAGACTCAATTCTCAAGCGTCAAAAGTTGTACTAATTAAAAGGACACTCATGATACCCACACTAATAAGATAACCAACATATTATTTCAAGACACTGTAATAAGTTCATATATTATCCCATTAAAGACATAATTACCCGGTGAAAGACAGTAATCATCACCATTTTTTTGTCTTCCCTTAACCTATCTATCTGATTAAAATGCGGTAATCAAATAAACAAAGAAGCTGATTGAAAACAATCACATATCCAATAGATGTGTAGTTAAACTAAGCAAAATGTCAAAACAGTAAACATCTGAAATTATGTTTTAGAATCTCACATGGCAATAGAAACGAAAACTCATCACACATGGTACATACTTCCACAATCATCCTGCATCAGCAGTAAGCATTTGTTTCTCTAATCAGCATCCTCGTAAACTTCTCCATCATCAGATAATTCATCGAATGATCTTATGTCAAGCTGGTAGCGAAGGATACCTCCAATTCCACCAAAACCTCGGCAGAATTGTGATCCCTCCTGAGATTTGTTAGTGACAAATTCAAGTGTGCAACCAAATTTTTTGTACTCATTGGCGAACCACTCAAGCAAAGACGTCTTTTCCTGAACTTCTAACTCTGCAGAAGTGGCAGCGTCTCGGAAGTTGCTCTGATCAGCTTCGTTATCCTTGTTCAAGTGCTTTATAATAATTTCACCAGTAACACTGTTTTTCAGTACATACCTATTGATATCCAAATTTTCCCACACAATAAGGATTTCCACAGCACCCATCTCCAGAGCCTTCAATGTGTCATCCACACCAAAAACGTATTTTCCAGTATCCTGGCTGATCTCCTCGAAGTATTTCCCAATCAAACGTTTCTCCTGTATGAACTTTACATTAGATAGGATTTCAGCTGACAATTCAATAGCTTGGTTAAAACCATTTTCCCCACCATATGAAACGTCAACAACGTTCAATATCTTGGCTTGCAATCGAGGATCAAACATATCTGATTGGCTCAGCTCAGTCTTGAAATCAGCTGAACCAGCCAGTATTAGCCCAGAAACATTGGGCTGACTGGTAGCGGGATTGATAAAGAACTGAGTGGCCAACTCAGCAGTCTTCCTCACATAGTTGTGACGTTTCTCCATCCGAAGACGTGCAAAACGGAGAGCTGACTGCCCTCCTCTTCCATGCTTCTTAGGTAGATCAACAGTGAATTTATGGAGCACCTCTCTTGTGTTTCCACTTAATGTGCCAAACAGGGTGCCATTTCCATCCATGACAATAAAGCCAAACTTATCATCAGATTCTAAGAGTTCATTCAGAGCTTCAGTGTGGAACTTGTTATCACAGAGGTATAATGAGGCATTTATAGGCTTGAATGGCTCAAAATCAATAGTAACTTTCTTTTCCTTGCCATCTTCAGTAACAACAGTCCCAGTATAAAGCACAAGTCCATTTGGGGGAACCTTGTTATAAAGCTTCAACCTCTGTTGAGCAGAAGTAATAGCAGCCAAAACAGATTGACGATTGACCCGACTCTTAATGTTTGAAGCAGTTCCAAACTCATCACCAAGCATCTTTGTGACCCGAGAAATTTGATCGCGTGGAGGCATTATAAGGGATATCATACTGGTACCATTGCCTCTGGCAGATTCCAATGCCTTGATCAATTTTTTGATTTTCCATATCTCAATGTTTTTATCTGTATCCTGACCATCTGACATTGTGGGTACTGACAGACACAAGCAGCATAAGTTAGTACATCTTCGTAAGTAGTCTATTCAGCAACGTTTCAGATTTTAATTCAAAGCACAGAAATAGAAAAGAGCAAAATGAAAAAGAAAGAAGAAATCAAATCTCATTTCCATCTACAATGAAGTGTAATGAAAATTGAACCCTTTACCAATGGACCCTAAAGCATGACACGCCTATTGAAAACACTAATTAAACATAATAAACCAAATCAAGAGCTTCTTTCAAATTAATTTTGCGCTAAGATGAAATGTGTACAAATGAATACAAGCACATGAAGCACCAATCAGGTAGGAAAGGAACCTATCCAACCACATCACCACCCCTCAGGATTCTCAACCAAAGCATAAAACCCACTAAATTCTCCAGAGTCAAATTAAGAACCTGATCTTCAGGACCACTAAAATGCCATTGATAGAAGACAATTCAACTCAAAAGCCCTTTTTCCAGAGCACATCATCAAACACTTGAGAAATCTTTTTTCAAGATTGCAAGGGGTAATGATCCTTATAGAACACCATAAACTACCAAAACTATCCAATAATTCCCCCTTAAAAGCTTCAAATTTACCCTTTAAATCTCATTCAGAGGATAATCTTGACCTCATCATTTCAAATTATTTTAAAAATAAGACAACATAGAAAAAAAATGGAAAAGAATACATTTCAACATTAGAAATACAACATCAATACCAAATGGAAAGAAGAAGCATAAATACCACCTAAATCAATTCAACCAAACAAAAATCCAAATAAACTCATACTCAATCAAAGCTCCAGTTTCAAGCAAAGTAAAGCTCTACATCTTTTGTTGAAGTATACCTATTATATCAAATTACAAACCAACTAATCAGCCCAGGGAAGATCAAAACATAATGGATGTCCACTTCAAAATTGTGTCAAAGCTAGACTTAAGCTTACAGATGCCATGAGATCTCATGGCGCGTGTATGTGGTACAAGTAAAACAAAAATGAATCCGCGGACAAAGAAGAGAATTATAATCTAATTTAAGTTACTATATGCTCAAGAAAATGATTAAAAGACATAGAGAGTTGATTTAACAGTAAAAAGAAAAGAAAGAAAGAAGTAAAGCAGAAAGTAAAGAAATGAGTTGTAATAGTTAGAGATCGGAAAGCATACCTGTAGTGGTGACAACGGCGGCAGAAACAAGTGTTGTGTTGGCTTTCTCACTTCTCAGTCCCGCAAAGTACAGGAGAGAGGAGCAGAGGATCCTAATTCGTAGGGTTTCCTAATTGAAAATGTTTTTGCTTTGTCTGGACCCACAACACTCGCCTCCTTTCCGGCTCAGTTGACTCTCTGCGTTGGTATCAAGTTGACTCTCTTCGTTGGTATCTTTGTTTTTTCTTCAACAAGTCTTTTGCCTAATTACCTTATTTTAAGCTTTTATAAATTACAAAATAGATGTTTAAAAAATACAATTAATACTGAAATTAAAAAAAATTTATATGTATATGATTTAACACTCACAACCATCTTTTTAAAAATTTAACAGTTTTTATTTTTTCTTACAAAATTAATGATGAATGAATTTTC
>WYDK02000017.1:3623574-3642359 GCA_009867345.2 Toxicodendron radicans
ACAGCCCCACTTAAACCTTCAAAACCAGCCACGCCCTCCCTCCTAGCTCAAAGAAGATTGCGAAGGAGCCCGTGGCTCGGGTTGACTCAGTCCCGAAGAAAAGGACCATATCAAGCTGGCTTTCCAGTTCGAAAGGGAAAAGCTCGAAGTCCGCCTAGACTAAAGGGAAGGAAGTGAGTGTGGCGACCTCTGCCCGATCCCAGGGGGAGCCTGAGTCTGATGTAAAATTATAGTCTCCACAGAAAAACCCTGGTTAGTAAATATGGGTAGGACAAAGAAACAATACGGGAATTTTATGGGTATGATACGACAAATGGTGAAAAATACGTTTATAAAAATTTTGCCATAAAATTCGGATACTAGAAAAATATGAATAATTCACAGATAAAACGTTTGAGGTATATAGTTCGCGAATAACACATATATGCTCATAAAATATGAAAATTCGTGAATGATATGTGAATTTACTAACAGAGGTGTTAACAAATGATTTTTTGTTTGTCTCACGACAAACAATAGGTTCATTATCATCATCTCCGCAAAAATAAACTTTAAACACTTGTATAAATATTTTGTTAGCAAAATTAGGTATTAAAATATTAATTTCAATACAATATGTTATAGTTATAAACTTATAATATTTTATCGTAATAGGTCCTTCATGATGAATATCACAAAAAACTTTGACATCCTAGGGCTTTTGCTTCATTAATTCAATTTATTATAACATTTTGCATTACATAAAATCAAATGTTCAAGTAGTTAGAGTATACATAACGTGTATAATTCTTAGCTAATAATCATACACTAAAATATATAGAAATTTTGAGAAAAATATTTTTATCATATTGTACGTGCATTTAATTGTTGAATAATACTAGTTATACAAAATTATCTTACAAAGTAACCTGACCAAAAAATAAAAATAAAAATGAAAGAATGAATTAAAAAGTCAAACTCATTAATGGAAGAGGTAAGATTATTTTGTGTAGTAGTACTCTTAATTGTTATTTCAACTCCCAGAGTTTGGTCAATTTAATTAATATCACTTTAATCTCACCGTCATCATAAAATTTTCCATAAGAGGTGTGCGATTTCTTTCTTGTTATTTTCCTCCTTGTTCAGTATCTTCTTCTTCTTCTTCTTTGCCATCATCTTCATGAACAACAGCTTCAGCTTCTCCATTAGGTGTGGCTACTTTTTCTTCCACGATCGGAGAGACCTCATCAGAACTTTCTTCTATATCTTATGTTGCGTTAGAATATCCAGCTAACCTTAATTATTTGTTCACATGAGGATGAGGTTTAAAATATTAGAAAAATCCCTAAGGTACGAGAAATCATTAATTATTCTTCGTATTTGTTAAAACCATCACTTATCTCCCTTTAACCATTAATTATAAAAATTTAACACAATCAACTATCAAACGAGGTAAGTAATAATTTTATTAAATATTGAAGGGAGGTAACTGATAACGTATATATGGTTAATAACTATACGGTCTTACTGATGTTTTCTTAAACTTCAAGAATGTAAGAGACATGACCGTCTTAAGAACATTTGTGACCATAGACAAAAGTTACTTTGGGGCCTTTAAATAATATAAGCATATATTAAAAAAATTATTTCAAATTTATTTTTTTTGTCTTTTGAGATGCAAAATCACTAATTAAATTTTTGTATTCAAGTTTAGAAACTAAATCTTTTTTTATTGATAATATAACTAAATTACTTAATCTTTCTTGTGACATGGTTGAACGTAAATAAGATTTTATTAACTTTAATTTTGAAAAACTTATTTTTGTTGAAGCTAGAAATAGTTAATAATATTCTATAAGCTATCCATGCATTTGGAAAAAAATTCATTTTTTTTTAAATCAAGTATCTCAAGTGGTGTTTTAATTTCCACGTTTATAATTTCTTTTAAAACTTTTAATTCTGAATATAAATATAAATCATCAATGTTCGAGAACATGTCATGTTTTAAAAAGTTTTCAAGATTTAAACATTTTTTCTTCAAATTATCATCATCAAACAATTTTAACTTTTCTATATTATAAAGGAAACCAAAATTATCACTATATATTTCAAATTGTTCAAACCTACTTTTAAGTTAGGAAATGACATAATCAACTAAATATGTAAAATAATTTATTCTAAAAGATTATTTGGCAAACAATTTCATCTTTTTGTTTTCATTCTCATCAAATTATTTTTTTTCTCTTTATTGTACGTTTTTCACGAAATTTTGGTTTTATATTCATTTACTTTACAATCTCTTTAACAGAAATCATAGAAGATGTAAACCCATTTACTCTATATTTTTCAAAAAATGAAACAAGACATTTCAACTGATCTGTTACAACAACAATGTCCATATTTTTAGATTGTAAATATTTACTAACCGTATTAACAGCAAATAACATTTCATACTAAATAATCATGCCTAATAGAAATTCAAAATTTTCAATCTCATATGTTACTAAAGAAATAACTTCACTTTTTATTTTAGAATCTTCACTAATTTTTGTTAATTGATTATTTGGTATGTCTAATATATTTTTGTAAATATATGTAACAATTTATAATAAATTTGAGCTTTTTTTGGGATCCGTTGGACTCGCCTGGGTAAAAAAGTATACAAAAATTATAAATATATTTTTAAAAATATTCTCCATTTTTGGGCCCTCTTTTTACCATATTGTTTAGGGAACTTGGCAATTGTCTCACTTTTATATGGGTTAAGCCACACTGCTTACTGGCTCTTATGATGGAGTCTATGTTGTCGTTGATTCCATGTAAAATAAATCATTTTGGGCATGTTCATTTATATTAATGAACTAACTTTGTTGTCCGAAGTATTGAAACACTTTAACACAGCCATGAAATTGAAGGAAGGACATTACAAATGCTCTGAAACAATTTGGTGATTTCGACTTTCATTTCACCGGAAAACAGGCCAAAACTGACATACATAATCCTCTGTCCCATTCTGTGTCGAATTGAATCATGACACTATACAATGTTCAGAATCTAGTTTACAGAACCTCAGATTCTCTATTCTTTCCTTGCTTAATTTCGATTTTTTAACTGTTGACCTCACATGTTGTCACAATTTAAAATAATAAAGTTTGAATCAACATATCGTCTTCATGCTTCAGTCACCAAATCTAAGGTCTCGTCGTTTGAAGAATTCTTCACACGCTCAGCAGCTTTCACGACCTAGAAAAGCATTACCAACAGTGAGAAATTGCCAAACTGCAACACATCCTAATGTATTACATAATTAATGAAAAACCAGTAGCTTACCTCTGCATTCCAATTTGTTCTCGCTGTGAGGATAATCAGAGTTACTGTTTGCAAGAGAACTCCAATAATCAACCCCCACCAAATACCCTGAACAATTCACATGCATACCATTTCGTTAAAGATGTCTAATAACCTAACATTTCAGAAGCAGAGGAAGATCTTCAACTTACTGCAACTCCTAAAGAAGTCTTGAAGCCAAGCACACATCCAATTGGGAGACCGATTATGTAGTAAGTGGCTAGATTCACGTAAGCAACCACACCCTGCCACCCACTTCCAATGGCCACACCTGAAATTTCCAGGAGGGAAAATCATTACCTAAAAACCAAGGACAATGATCCCATTTGGAGAGACAACATCATCATTATTAACTAACCTGAAAGAATAGGTTGAATTCCATTCAAGAAAACGGACGTGGCAAGTAGTGGTGTTAAATTTGAAACTGCTGCTATAACCTCAGAATCAGTTGTGAAGAGATCACTCAATCCAACCCGGAATATCAAAACAATTGCACTGAAAACTATACTAATGAAGATGCTGGACGAGGTCACTACTACTACCGAAAATTTTGCTACTCTCGGGTGACCTGCTCCAAGCTCATTACTCACCCGGACACTGCAGTCAGTTTGTAAAGAAGGAAATTAAAATTTTGGTGGAAACCATTGGAATATCTCAATGTGAAGTATTTCACTAACCTGGCTCCTGCTGCCAGGCCCAGCATAAATTGCATGTCCCAGTTCAGGTAATTCATACTGAAAATAAATCACATTAGAGCTACATGTAAGAGTAAAATGTTGCTATATATTTAAATTATGGAATAAAAAAAAAAGGGGATGTCCACATTATGGCATACCATATGGAAATGGAGTCTAGTGCAATTGTAGGATTAGAGAGAAGTCCAGATATAAGCACAAGTCCTTGGTTGTACCAAATTTCCAAACTAAAATTATAAAGAGTATAATATGATTAACATTAGTAATCATATAAAATATCCAAACTAGTATAAGACTGAGACAGATACAAACAGAGAGTTTTAGTCACAAACCAAAGCATAACAGCAGAAGCAACAGTGAGCTTGAAATAGGGCCAAATTCCTTTAAACGCTTTGATAGACAAGCCATTCCAGGTTTCTTTGCAAGATGGACTTAAAACAATGTAAAGACCATTTATAATAGCAAGTAGCCACCAAGAGAAACTCAGAGTGAGAGCTGCCCCTATTAGGCCATAGTCCAAGACATAAACAACAACCCATGTTAACAGCACGTGCAGCAAAAATACCCCAACAGACATATATGCCAAAGGGTTTACTATGTTCTGTGCTTGAAGGAAACGTTGCATTGGGCAGCTTAATGCAAACGCATAAAGTTGAGGGATCAAACCGCGAGCGAAAACTTGGCCCTGCTCGGCTATGCTTTCTGATTGCCCAATTCCTTTAAGGACTGGACCTGAGAACCAATACAAGAATGTGAGGAGTACAGCCGCTCCCACATGCAGTACAATTGCTCTTTGGCAAATTATGCCCATGTCCGAATATTTCTTTGCGCCATAAGCTTGGCCACACACGGTTTGAACTGCACTAGCCATACCCAACTGTTTTTTTTTTCAAAAGAGTAGTCAAGTGAAACAAATTTTAAACAAAAATTACGAAAATATAATATTCTTAATGAGAAAGATGGTTTTGTACAGAGAAACATATGTTTCTGTATTCTCAGACGCTTCTTCTCCATAAATTCATATAAAAATCTTATTTATTCCATTCTAGTGCTGTAAAAGACACATACCATGATTCCATAAGCGAGACCCTGAATTCCAACGCTGGCAATGGAGGCGCCAGCGAGTTCTAAAGCACCCAAATGCCCACTAAAACTCAACGTGACAAAACTAAGCATGTAATTAAACACAGAGACAATAATAGAAGCCCCAGACAGCAGCCAAAGCAGGCGTGACTCCCACCCAAAAAGACGGGGCCACCACCGCACCGCCACTGGCCTATGTTCCAAAAACTCCTCAATCACCAGGGACGACAAGTCGGGTATCCTGGAATGGGAGTCCAGCCCCAGCAACAACGGCTGGTACTGTGCAGTCCCCATGTCACACTCACACTCGCACTCTCTTCACTACAAGGAAACGACTTAAAGAGTAGAAAATGGAAGTGAGTTGATTGCGTTAAAACTTAGATTGAGTTATATATGGATGTATGATCATGAATCTGTGAAGAGTTTTATTTAACTAACATTCCACTTAACCCATTGATTTATTGAAAAAGTCAGACAAGGAAAGGCAGATGCAGGCGTGAAGCCGCAACCCATTTTTGTTCGTCACCGTAATTAATCACCTAATTAAGTTTCCAACTGCATTGAAAGTAATTTTTTAATAAAACACCCAGATAAAATAATGAATGTGTAGGAGCTGAAAACTTGAAGCGACAGAATCATGGTAGAGTACGATGTTAGTGAGATTTGATTATTACAGTTAAAGTTGGTTATTCAACAAGTGAAGTGTGATTTTTTTTACTAATAATGTTATTAATTTATGGGTTTCTATATATACATCATTCTCGTATATTATTAGTACATTATTACGTAACAAAAGATGATTGGATAAAAAAATATTTTTAATTTAAAATCAATTAATCATCTTTAATTATATAATTGTGTATGGAAAATGATGTATATGTAACAATATTGTTAATTTATTATTAATAAAAGCATTGAGATCCTTGAGTTGAAAACAACTATTAAAGTTATAAATGTAACACATATATATATATATATATATAACTCATAATTAATCAATTAGTAATTGATTTGATGAGACTTACATAATTAATTTATAAACTGATAATCATAAACTATCATATCACTGTTGTAAAAGAAAATTTATGAAATTAGGTTATGAATTTTTCCCTATATATAGTTGGATGAAAATGAAAGAATATTAGAGGGAGTGGTAGGTTTATAGTTTGAAGAAAGAGGCGTAGGTGGCACGTGCACCTAATTGTGGGGGCGAGTGAGTGAATGACCTAATTGCGGGGGCGAGTGAGTGTGAGTGAGTAAGTGACCTAATTGTGGGAGCGAGTGACTGTGAGTTGACTGAAAGAGTAACCCACAAATCCAATCAATTTATTAATACTTTAATAAATATTTTTTTATTAAACTACCGGCTTAGTGCGTGACTTACACATGCTCTCCCAACGCCAACTAAATTTCATTTGATTATTTTTGAACAAATTCCTTCAAACAAATAAATTAGGTAACGTTAAAAATATCAAATAAAAACACCCACTTACTTCCATTGAGCTTAGGGAGTAGCTACATCTGATTTTCTTCTACTTTCTTACAACATAGTGAGAGGGGATAATAAAAGTAATCTTAATAGGATAATTGAAGTCTTAAAGTACATAAAAAATTGAAGGTCTATGCAGTGAGATCAAGGTCTTTAATATTCATAAAGATCCCATTGTTCATAAATTACAATTCAAGATGCCAAACAAACAGCTACTATTGAGTGTCATTCATTCTCCTAATACATCCGTGTTCTAAGTAGCATAATGTTTTGCTCTCACACCAAGAGCAACTCTCCTACAATAATTTACACTGATATTGCATTTGCATCTCTGCTCACATACAACAAGCTTTTACCAGCATTTTTTAACAAACCCACTACATCAAAACCATTACAAAGGCTAGCGTAGGAAAAGAATGCTAACAATCCATTTCACAACATACAGTACATTAGTAGTAGTATATTACTTAAAACCTTTATCTGAAGCCAATTTTTTTTTTTGGGGGGTTTTCCCTAGATTTTGGCATTCAGTAATCCAGAGACCCCATGGATGCAACTCCATTGCTCGAACTTCTCAGTTCCTGTCTGCTCATATAGTCATCACAGTTGTTATTCGAGAGCCTTTGGCCTGGGACAGAAGTCACTGAACTGAGACCTACTTTTGCCATTTGTTGCACTTCCAGCGGAGAAAGTATCTTAATATACCACACATTGTTTACAAACTCCCTGATGACAGGATAATGGAAAAAGAGAAAACATAATTCAGTATGAATTACAAACCACTGTAAATCATAAGCACGAACTGGAATTTAGTCATAGATAGTGCAACCAACAACTATACAAATAATCACAAAGGTTTAGACAACATCGCATCTTATGTTGCATGAAAACCTACAAGAGAGCAAGAGAGTTGTACACCACTTCAGAAAAGACAGCAAGAAAGCAGAGCAAGATTTGTTACTTACTGCCAAGGGTCATCACCAAGGAGAAGAACATCATTCTCCCGGTCAACAAATACAAGCTGCCAGCCTGATCTCTGAGGGTCCTCTAGTTGGCCTTCAAGGGCAAACATACGAGCAAGTTCACTGCGCAGCTCATCATAGCTGCTAAACTTAGAAATGTCCAGTGACCGCCCAAAGGACCCTGACTTGTGAACCTGTCAAATTTACATTATTTGATCAGCAATTAAATGATGAAAGGCCATAACAAATAAATTAAAGCTCATGAAAATCATGGTTGGCAGGCAAATTAAAGTTAAACACAGGCATCTTCATGGCCGAAAAACATGCAGAACAAGGCAAAAGTTGGCATGGTGTGCTGTTCAGAGTGGCATCCTCTAGGAAACTTGCATTTTGAAGGGACCACGTTTAACATTCAATCATAATAAATTCAGTTGGTTGTGACCAGCCTTAAAAATTTCTGAAATATAGAAGGCAGAAGGCCAGAGGGAACAGGAGATCACAAGCATGATACATCAGGTTTTGCCAGAGAAATGGTTTTAGCAAGTAGACCATGCACAATGTTGAAACAGAACTATCCCCAAACACCTTGTAGTATGCTTTCAAAGATAGTGACTATAATGTTTACCTTCACAAAGGTTCTAGGTGGTGGATTCACTTGATCCACATTCTCAGAAGACTGTAAGAAACCTGATTCATCTACACAACTTGAGGTTGTCATATCCGAATTCAGTGGAAAATCAGTTCCCGCAGCACTTGTAAAATTCGAAGTAGCAAATGGAAGAGACAGTGATTCATTTTCACTGCCAATGTTTTTCAGGTTTGGCAGCCCATGCTGTGCGATAAGAGATGAGGAATCAATGGACACCCCAAATAATAGATTGTTTTGTGGATCGCCAGAACCATGATAAGAAGAATACTCTCTACCGGGAAATGGAGGCAACAAATTAGCAAGTTCAGAAACATTTGACTGTTGTGTTCCCAACTGTTCCACCTGAGGCAGTATGCAATGAGCAACTCCAGAAGGAAGATGAGAATCAACTGTGACTTGCTTGCTGAGCATGGGGGTAGAAGAGATAACAGGGTTGGATGCATTCGAATTAAGCAAGTGAGATGCTCCATCCTGTGATAATGAACCTAAGATATTGTGCATATTGGAAACATCAGATGTAGCTATTGGGTTCCCCAGAGAATCAGAAAAGTTTGGCTGCTGGCACTGTGGAGGAATGGCCTGCAGATTTGGAGGCTGGGACTGACTGGCTGACGCAAGGTGAGGTACAGCAGAGATGACATTCGGAATCTGCTGCTGGACTGATAATTGGTGTAGTTGCTGGGGTTGTTGAACTTGCTGCTGCTGTTGTCGTTGATCATTATAGGACTGCTGACGTTGCAACTGCTGTTGCAGAAGCTGAGCCTGAGCAGAGGCCTGATTTTCCTGAAAATTCTGGAGAAAGGCATTTTGAGAATGGGACGTCTGTAACATCTGTCTTGGAATCAAAGAAGCAGCCCCATTGGATACATTTTGAGATTGCTGGAACTGCAGAAGAGACTGTGAAGCTAATTTAGAAGAATCCACTGTTCTCATTTCTTGAAGTGCAGCAGCCGCCATTGCTTGGTATACATCAGGTTGTAGACCTGCCATTGAAGCGTCAAGCCTTGGCTGCATCCAGGGTGAAACACCAAATCCCTGAAAGTTCAAAGACTGGATTCCTTGATCTCCAACCCCTCCTTGAAGCCACATTAACGGAGAACTCATGCTCATATCCCCATCTTTCAGACCTTCATGAAACAAATTAAAAAGCTATCAATGAAAAATTTATCAAGAGGTGAATTGAAGTTTCAATTTTGTAAAGGTAATATTATGTGAGCCGTAAACAATCCAAGCATACCATGGAAGGAAGGTAGTCCAGATGGCCATGGTCGCTTTAGTCTCAAAGGGAAGGGGGATGGATACATAGGGAATGTTGTTAATGGTTCAATCTCCCACAAGGATACTCTCGGCTGCCTCTCCCCTGCAGTGGATTCATCCCACCCAACCTGTAGAAATGGAAAATGAAATTCAATATGACCTAATAAAAACAGATCTAGAATTTAAGAAAAATCTCAATAAAATATATGACAGTGCTACTTCAAAATTGAGTATCTACACTTAAAAATCTCAAAACACACCTTAACAGAGCGCCAATGTGAGTTTGGCCAGCGAACAGGGTCTAGATCACTAATGCCAGTAATTGTACCCATGTATCTGGACATAAATATACACCCATGAGCAAAATTATCCACCAGTTGCATTTACAAGTATTTGCTTATAGACATAGAAATAAATTAAATAAATAAGGAAAAAAAATAAAAAAGCAAATGAAAAGGCAGAAAGTTACCATATAGAAAAGTTAAATTGTCCACATGAACAATGAAGAGAGAAATGACGATAATCTATAATGATTAAAGGAAAAAACAACAAGACAAAGGAGAAGTTGAAGATAAGATGTCAAAGAGGAAGCCAAGTAAGGCAACACGATGGCACAAAATCTTCACCCTACATATCCCAGAGATTATTTATAAAAAAAAAAAGTGTCCATGATGAGGTGGAACACATATAACACAGTCCAAGACTATCAGTTCGATTTTATTTTTCCATAAATCAGTTTTAATTTTATAACTAATTGCAAGTGGAATAACAACCATCCCCTCAATTTTTAAACAATACAAAGCTTGCCTACAAAAAGAATTCCATTAGGTAGTATCAACCACTAAAGCAAGTAACTTGACCTTAAATTATTACCTATTCAAGCATAAACAGCAGAGGTAACTTGACTTTAATTCCATTAATGGTAGTTTTCAAATCACTAATTTTTTAAGACACAAGTATCCCAATTCTTTTGCTAAACAGCAGCAAAGTTTAAGCTTTTCTTAACACCATTACTAGTCCAAAATCCCACACATATTTCTCTACCATTTTAGACACCAGTGAACCATGCTCAGGTACAATAGGAACCTCTATCAGTGCTGTCTTACATCTAGAAAATATAATTTTTATCACCAAGTAGAGACAATGAATGTCAGTTCTTTTCATAAACATAAAGCTTTGACTTGAATTACTATTTCAGATTGTAGACACCCTCAATCCAAAAGCTAAGCTGATAGGTAAAGGCCCAAAAATAATATTTATACTTAAAACAAATGAAAGCATCTGCAACTTCCATTTATAGCAGTATAGGTAAAGAACATACTAATCACCACAATACATCCATGTACACATGTACAACAAGCCAGGGAGAAAAAGATCAAAGATTAAAAAAAAAAAAAAAAAAAAAAAGCAGCTAATCTAAGCTCAACAATGCATAAAAGTTGAAATCTTGAACTAATTCTCTTCTATTTATTTATTTCTTTTTTATTTTGAACCACATATATATATAGCTACAAGTAAGACCTACCGACGAACACTCGACTCTTCAGTCTCAAACAACATCCTAAATCGCATGCCCACAGAAACCCGAGTATGATAAACTGCTTTAACATACTTAGCCAGGGGAATGACAAATTCTGAAGGACTTGCCCTGCAATCAAAGTAAATGGAACAATTAAGATCTGCATTTAATATTTTCAATCAGTCAAAATTCAGCAGATACTTCACCTTGGATTATAAAATATAGTGAATCGGCTATTTGTCGCAGCTGCATGTGCTGCAGCAGCAAGAAGACCAATGTGCATACTATCACTTGAAAGAACTGATGAAGGCATGACAGTCTGGGGACGATTTGCTCGTCGGATACCCATAAGCAATTGATTTTTTTCATTCCTAATTAAAGAGGCCATATTGAAGAAACAACAAAAAAAATGATGAGTATCGTGCCATATAATTTCTTCACATTGTAGCAAACAGAATAAAATGGCCCTGTTCACAAATAAAATAAATATGCAGGAATGTAGATACTTCACATGTCAGCAGAAAAAGATCCTTTGGTATACAATTAGGCATATAATGCTACACACCACGATACTTCTTATCTAAAGCACTGCAATTTTTTTTGCTGGTCATCTACAATATATATTAAAAAATTAAATCATTTCATCACATTGTCTCAAGCTCCCATTATAATGCCACAGGTATCATACTGTGGAAAATTTGCTTCCCTTGCCAACTAACCATCCAATGGAAATATGCAGCACAATCCAAACAATTAAACAAATAAAACTAATCTAAAGTCTCATAAGAAATTCTCTAACCAGATAAATAGGACAGAATCACCAGCAACAAGTCTCTTTGCACTAACAAAAACACTCCATCCTGTTGTAAGAAGATGCCTCTTGGGCTGACCTGCATACATAAACAGAAAAAACTAATTGATACTTGCATTATTCCTCACAAATTCATTGCAGCCTTTGTTAAGTAGTTAGGCAGGACTTCACACTTCTCTAATAACCACCATACATGTATATAAGACAGTAGGATCACCTCGAAATATATGCCTGAATTTCCATTCATTATCATGAAGATCCCTTGCAATTAGTTCTTGAGCTGGAGGAGTTTGTGAATAATCCTGAAACAAAAATTGACATAAAATGGTGAAAGAAGCAAATTAGATTTGCAAGCACAAGACTTCATTGCCATAAAAAACTGGTGAATTATCAAATGCCACCTACAAGAGGAGGAAAAACTTTTTCAGCCGCTCGACGAGGAACGGAGAATCCCCCATGTGTGCTGGTATCACTTGCAGTCAACGTCTTGCAAAAATAGTTTGTTGGCTGTTTACTGGGAGTACCCAACTCAGAAGGCAGTAGGTAAACATCTTTTTGCTCTTGCTACAATAAAATTTTGTGTCAAGACAAGAAAATAATTATAACACTTGAAAGCTGATATCCAAAAGGTGCAAACTAACCGGACTCAGTGGTTGCAAGGTCATCTGTGCATATACTTCATCTGTCTCCACATCTGCCTACACATGCACAATAAAAGTTATAAGGAGTAGCCCGTAAATAGTTTAAAGAAAATATAATCTGAAGAGACCAACACTTACATGCATAGTGACATTGTGAAGTTGACACATGAGCTGTGCGGGTAAGCTAGGGTAATTAGGAATATGAGCATCTACTTCCTTGTTTGTCGAAGCAGCAACCTGCACAGCAATTAAGAACCATTAACAATCAAACAGAATTCAGGAAAACAGAAATAATATGCTATGGAGGACCACAAAGAAATACTAAGACACAAGAAGCTTCAGCAACAAACAACAATAATTTGGTTCAATTGTTTCATACTACAACTATGGTTATAACACGTACTGAAAGAACTTCACTGTGAACTCCACCTAAAATCTAAAGAAAATAAAAGTCCAAGAAGCAAGCAATTTTGAGGCAAGACAACTGTAGGCATCCTGTTTGTGATAATAGGGATCAAAGAAAACACTAAGAATTCATTATGTTCTAAGATTCAACGAATTCTCCATTTGGATAAACTATTATTTATTTGTGTAGGCAACTACCAGAAACAATCATCTCTTAAACATACATAGAAGGAGCTCAATGAGTCAGACGTGGCTGCAATTGTAAGAAGTATCTTAATAACTTAACCATTTCTTTGGAAGGAGTAAATGATGACTACTGGCCCCAAAGGATTACATCCTTAAATTACAAATAATCAAACTTTCTATCTGTAGAAATTAAAGACTCAACACCTGTTCTGCTCAGGCATCATCGAGAAGAGGCCAAATGTTCCTGAATAGCAAATGACAAACGAACGAAATAAGACACATTGTTACACTCATAATAACCTGTTCGCTGTGACCCTGGGGAAAGTACACAACACGGCTTCCCACAAGAGGCAAAGATACAAGAGGGCCAGCACAAGCATGCCAAAGCTCGGAATTCAAACATTTCTTCTCCCCTGCAAAAAAATTCCCATGCTCGTATTAATTCAAATAGTACAAGACGTCATCACAAAGTTTAGACAATTTTGTTCACGAAAGCATAGAAGATCTACACGATGATTCAGGTTCCCACTACATAGAACATAGATTGTATATACTTCATCACACCACCTCAAGTTTAGCCACGACTTTTCCACCCAGCATAACATGCACACACGCAATATCATTGAAAATCGTATTTAATCCCCAAACACAAGCAAATATCAAATACTTATTTTTGCTTTTCATCAAGAAACAAACAAATACGCTTATTCATGGGATAATAGAACGAGAGACAGTAGAAAAAGGTCTAGCGTATGCGTACGCACATGAAGTAAGGCTCGAGTCTTGACCGACACAAACAGAAAGTCAACAAACAAAACAAACAGTTAAAAATAGAGAACTTGAAGCTAGTAAACGAAGCTCTAACCTTCCTGAGTCTGCTGATTAAACCCCGACGAAGAGAGTCTCATTCTTCGAAACCAAACAAAACCAAGTCCTTGAGTAACTAAAAACCAACACCTCCAGAAGAAGACAAGTTTTGAATCACCACTCACCTTTCTCTATTTAACCACATTCATGAAAACCCACCCACCCACCCCCCCAAATACCCAGAAAATCCTCAAAGCTACTTCCAAACTCCACTGCCTCATAACCCTCAGATCTTCTCTACCCAAATCCCAATCCTCTTATCAAATTACCACATTTTACACACAACACCCCAAACTAAACCCTAGCTCCAAGAATCAACCAAAATCCCAACCAAAACCCTAGCTGACAACCAGATCTCGACACCTGACCAAGCTAAAGCTCTTACTTGAACAACTGAAGCCCAGTACTGAGAATCAGCTGAAGCTTAGTGAGCAGAAAATGACTCGTTTCTATTTTTGGGATTTTGCTGTTTTTTTTTAAGAGGAAGCTGAAAGAAGTAGGCGGAGAGAGAGAAACCCAAACCAAAAATAAAATAAAAAGAAAAAGAAAGAAAGGCGAGTCTTTGAAAGCTCTTTCTTGGTCTACTGGTACTTCCACAACTCTGCGATCAATCAATTAATACATTAATGCCTTCCATTATTATTATTATTATTTATGTATGTATTTTTATTTTATTTTAGGCAAACGGTACAATACCTGTCAAAATCCCTAATTGTCATGTCCTTGAAAAGCTCAAAACTTTGAACCCTGCAACTTCTTCACATTTATCAAACCTTAAAATTATTATTTCCCTCATTTAATTAAAGTATCGAAAATATTTTTAGACAGTATTGACGAGGTTGCAGTTTTTTTATTTATACGGGAGGAGGGGTATTCTGTAATTTGAAATTTTGGGAGGGTAATTTTGAAATGTCTATGGCGTGTGGGGGCGAAAAAAAAACGGTGCGTGTGAGTTTGGATATTTGAGTGGTGCGTGCTTGCGTAGTTGTAGAATCTAGTACTCTCTAGTGTACCGTAGATCTCCACTTGAGATATTTTAGATCTTTGTGGGTCCTACGAATATAGCTTGAGCCCAGAGGTTTTCTTTCCTCTTTCATTGCATTGAATTTGTGGATCTAGTCAAATTATTGGGGATTTTTTTTTTAATTAAGATGTTGGGATTAATTTATTCGTACATTAATTAATTTAAAAAATTTTAAAATTAACTATAAAATAAGTTTTTAGTACCATCTGTGTTAAGGTTTGTAGGAACTCGAATTTAAATGAAAAGATTTTCTTTTTTTATATTTTACCATCAGAGCACCCGAGGTGAAAATCTAAAATTCAACATTTGAAAGATATTATAAAAACTGTATTTTCTATAGAAATAATAAAATATTAAGAAGCATCCTAATCAACTCAACTAGTCCAAGTTGAATCTAGTCGGCAGTTACAAAATGTATTTAAAAAAATAAAAAGAAAATCTATAAATTTTTATTTGAAGGAGCCCACCAAACTCAAGTTGGACTGCAGACTGCAGGAGTAGGACTAACTCAGTCGGCTGGCTACTGTTAGTTAATTTTATTTATTTATTTTTTCAAACAAAAATAAATAAAAATTCGAAATGCAAGGTTAATAAGGCAACAACAAAACGCAGCGTTTCGTAATAGTAGAACTCCCCTTACTCGCCGAAAGAAATATCTGATTGCAACTTTGAGCTGAAATGGAAGCACTAGGTGGTGGTGGTAGCGGCGGAATCTTGGGTTGGAACTTCTTAGGGAGAAAAGCAAAACTGCCACGTAATTCTGGAAGTAGAAATTCTAAATCCTCCGATTCCGTTGAGGCTACCGGAAGAGCCGGTTACCGATTCCCCTTGAAGCAGGCGTTAACCGCCGGCTCACTCGCTTTGACCGGTGACACCATCGCTCAGCTCATTGACCGCTGCAGAAAAGATAAGGCTTTGAAACAACATTCAATTCATTCCGATAAGGTCGGTCTTAATTTTTTTTCTTCATTCTGTAGATATATATTTAAAAAATATGTATTCATTTTGGAAAATGATAGGATGAGTCGTCTAGTTAAAGATTGTGTTATGAACATGCATGGAAATTGGAATGTGTGTATAAAATGGTTTAAGAAATTTTAGCTGATAGGTTGGTGAAGTTGGAGCTTAATTTTTTATAAGGTGGTCTTATGGAAGAGTTAAAAATATCATCTGGAAGGTTGGAAAGTGGCATGTAGTGGTTCTATTGAGGAGGTGGTTGGCTATCAGAAAACTGAGTATGCTTAGTCAAGGATGGGTGTGCAAATGGTTGTGATGTTTTTTATGGAAGATACTGATTTGTGCAATTAGATTTGGAAAGGTGCACTGCTTTTTCTTTAAGATGCATGCGCAGGTTGGGGTTTTAATCAATTAGGTTAAATGAACTTGAACGCCACTCTTGTTTGGTTTGAAGCTATGCACTGAATGGAATGGACTTTCATTGGACTGCTAATTCCTTAAAAAACCATGGAATCAGATTCCTATTCGATTTTGGACCCAAGATAAAAATTATCATTTCTGAAACTTTGTCAATGGAAATACTTGGTCCTGTAAGAGTTTCTAGTTATCAGAAAACCTTAAATAAAAAAAATATAACTACAACAAGAAACAACATAGGAGTTGAGAATTCAAATTCACTTCGTTTATTTTCTTTCCCTCTGCTTCGCCACCACGAAAATGAAGGTTAATACCTTTAACAACTATCTAAGACTAATCTAACTAGGATCTCCAAGTGTCAAGAAAATTCTGTGGCTCCTCTATATTTCCAAGTTTTCATATCTTTCTGTTTAAACTTGGGGCTTGGAAATATGTTTTATCACTCAGTTATTTTCATATTTAAGCAATCTTTAAACTGTTTTGAGTTTGATTTTGACCAAAATTTCTATCTTAGAATGATTTGTGGGCCATTCTTCTCGATCATGACTGGATCCGTGCTCTGCGGATGACTTCTTATGGGTTCCTTTTATATGGCCCTGGTTCATATGCGTGGTACCAGTTTCTTGATCATTGTATGCCAAAGCAAACAGTGGAGAATCTATTGCTGAAGGTATAATGTCTTCAGGTTTCACATATAGTATTTCAACAACAATCTTGTTATGTCGAAGTACCAGATTATTCCACAAATGCCTCATGACTTCAAATCTCTTCAGGTTTTATTAAACCAAATAGTGCTTGGCCCATGTGTTATTGCTGTTGTTTTCGCTTGGAACAATTTTTGGCTACAAAAGGTTTCTGAGCTTCCAAACAAGTATAAAAAAGATGCTCTGCCCACACTACTTTATGGTAACAATCTCTTGGAATCATTCTCTTGTTTAATTTGTATTGTGCTCTAGCTTTTGGATTTTTAATGACAACCTCTTATTTCTGTGCAGGATTTAGGTTCTGGATCCCTGTCAGTATATTAAATTTTTGGTACATCTTCTTGTCATTTCTTTTCCTTCAATTTATTTTTGGTACTTTTGTATGAGAAATTTAAGGCCATGCCTCCAGGAGTCCAGAAACATTAGATTTTTTTGTGCACACCAGAACCATTTTTTGCTACTTTCTCAAGTAATCTGGGTAAATTGGGGGACAAGCTTGTGTTAGAACATGACCTGTTAACATGCATATTTTCTCACTAGGAATCTGATTTTAAAGCGTCTATATCTCACTTATCCAACGTTGGTTTTGTAGCCAGCATGAGCATTGATGTTAATAAAGAAACTTTTTTGCTTGACCATATATATTTTTCAGAATTCATGTAAACTTTCACAAATTTATTCCACTTTCAAAAGTCACCAAAGTTCAAGTCAAGGTCTGAAACTGCATTCATAGTAATTGGTTAATATTGTATTTTTGGCAACAAGTTGACTATTGTCAAGACTACCTGTGTGCATTTTGTCATGGTTCTTCCCCATAGACTTTTATCAAATATCTCCCAATGACAATTAATTTTAGAGATTGCTAGAGTGTAATATGCTCTTACAATAATTATGGCTTGGTAATAGGGTGGTCCCTCTTCAAGCTCGTGTAGCTTTCATGTCAATGGGCTCCATATTTTGGAATTTCTATTTATCATCCACTATGAGCAAGTAGATTCTTCTTTACTGGGCTTTTATCAATGATGTAATAATGAATGGGGAGTGTTGAGTATGAGGTATTTTTCTCATATCAATTTTCTTTTTCAAGTTTGAGCTTGTTAGTTCGGCTTCTTGTTTTATTTTAATTTGTATTATTTGCCCAAAAATAATGTACTGACCTGAAATCAGGACTTAAGCAGAAGAAAAAAGGTGTGGATGAGAAGATATGATTTCAGTTGTGCTCTTCATTTCCTTTTATTAGTTGATGACCTGGAGAGCAGATTACTTGCCCATGTGAGATTCTGAGAAGAGGGTTTTGTTTCTGACTGCAAAGTTGTTTGAAATGCATACAGTGAAGATATATTATTTGTTTGCCTCACCAGCATTCAATTTATGACTTTTCAGAATTCTCTTGAAAATTTCCCTTTCTTTTATTTGGTTTAATTTTCATAATGAAGAATTGTTTATTCTCTTTTTTCTTTTTTCAATATAAAAGATTTTTAGAAATGTTTTGACACTCCATCTAGTTGTTAGTTATGAATCCATAAAAGTTTTATTCATGGTTTTGCAAATGTATATTGTTTTGGGGGGCGTGGAAAGTCTGTAAGTGGAAGGTCAGAGATTAAATTGTCAGAGTATTTCACTTTCAAAGTTCTGATGGAGAAGTTCATAGCTGATTTCTAAAATTGGTTTCACCTGCAAACTTTGGTGATACTAGGCTTTAACTTGTATGGGCGGAACCCAACAAGCCCAACTGTAAGTGGAAGTTCAGAGATTAAATTGTCAGAGTATTTCACTTTCAAAGTTCTGATGG
>WYDK02000017.1:3642459-3655814 GCA_009867345.2 Toxicodendron radicans
TAGCTGATTTCTAAAATTGGTTTCACCTGCAAACTTTGGTGATACTAGGCTTTAACTTGTATGGGCGGAACCCAACAGGCCCAACTGTCGTCATGAATTCATTTCTCTTTTCAACATTTCCAGGCACTTGTTCTTACCCTAGTGCTAATCAACCTTTGAACTTTCTATGCTTCAACAATTCATCTAGTAGATGTGTTACATGATTTTTGATGAAAAATTACACATTGAAACAAAAGAATCTTAGAAGAGGGAGATATCAGTTAAAGCAGCAAACACATTTTATGAATATTTAGATCTATGGTATAAACAAAATCTCAGGTCCCGTGACATTATGGTTCCAAAATTTGCATTCTTCTGTGATCAAAATTCAAAAGGGGTAATGCATTTGATAATCACCTGTCAAACTTCCATATTGTGGAACTATTACATCAATCTCTAACACAAAGTTTGCTCCACAGTCCACACCCTTGTTTCAAATGGTTCATTTAACAGAAAATAAGAAAACTACCGAATGGTTTATCCAACCAAAACTACCCGCCTGCTTAATGAAAGAATATTGTTTTCCAGATTTATGGTACTATAATACTCCCTCTGTCCTAACAGGAGGCATAGTTCTTTCAATTGGGTTTCTCTTAAATTCAGATTGAGACATATGAGAAGGCCAGAATTCAAAGCACCAAAATGGGAAGTAAGTTCAAAATCCTTGAATCAATCTTGAAACACCCTACAACGGTATCATTCATCCGATCAAAAACAACCTCAGCCCAGTACGTAGCATCAAGATTCAGAGATCCCACATTCGAAAAACTCATGGACAAGTACAAGAACCTCCTCAAAGTCATTTCCATTCAAGACCTCATTCTCGCTAACCCAACCAACAAAAACAACCCTCCTTCAGTGTCCCTTGATTTCCTCAATAGACTCTCTCAAAAGCTCCATCTCAACCGCGGCGCCACTGCTTTCTTACGCAAGTATCCCCACGTTTTTCGTATCTTCTATGACCCCACTAAGTTCCAGCCCTTTGTTAAGCTGACCGAAGTCGCCTTTGAAATTTCCCGCCAAGAAGCTGAAGCTATCAATGCTTCTTCGCCGCTAGTTGTTGAGAAGTTAGTTAGGTTGTTATCAATGTCCACTTCGAAATCTTTGCCTCTACGCGCTGTTTTTAAGGTTTGGAGGGAGCTTGGGCTGCCTGATGATTTTGAGGACTCGGTGATTGCACGAAACTCGAAAATTTTTAGACTTTACGATGGTAATGAACCAAATACTCATGTGTTGAAACTGTTTGATGAAATGCGTGGTAGAGATTTCACTGCGGCAGTTGATAATTGGAGGGTGATGGAGTGTTGTAGAGAGAATTCTGAAGTTGATAGAATGGATTTACAGTACAGTTTTAAACAAGGGTTTCCGTCCGGTATGAGGTTGAGTAAAGATTTTAAGGCTAAGGTAAAGGAATGGCAGAGGTTGCCTTACGTGGGGCCGTACGAGGTAATGGCAGAGAATAAGAAAACTAAGGCTGGGATTAAGAGATCGGAGAAACGGGCAGTTGCTGTTGTGCATGAATTTTTAAGTTTGACAGTGGAGAAGATGGTAGAAGTAGAGAAGATTAGTCATTTTAGGAAATGGTTTGGGATTGATTTTAATATTAGAGATTTGTTCTTGGATCACCCGGGTATATTTTACTTGTCCACCAAAGGGAAGAAACATACTGTTTTTCTGAGGGAGGCGTATGAGAGGGGGCGGTTAATTGAGAAGAATTTAGTGTATGATGTTAGAGGAAAGCTTCTTGATCTTGTTGTTTTGGGTCGTCACGGTTTGATTACTGGTGGTTTTAAATGTGGGGAAGCTAGTAAGAGTGGAGAGTCTGAATCACAAGAAGAGGATAGTGAATGAATTAATTGTTTTTCATCTTTTTGAGGTATACCAACACTTGGTATGGTTTACATAGCTATGTTTGCCCTGTCTTTTCGTTATGTTTTTTGTCCCTGTTAAAACGTAGGCTAATACTATTGTTGATTCAGAGCGGGGTTCACATGCTAAACTCTTATTTATGATAAGGAATTGGAGTGAGATTTTCCTATAGATCATTGAATTGAACGGTCTCAAAATTGTTGTAACTCTAATAACTAATAACTTCACCCACTCCTTTTTCCCCTGAGCTTCTAGAGTGAATTTTCAGTTTCTTGAATTATATTAACTGTATAAATTATTGAAGTTTGTTTATTTTTCTGTCCATTGGTTTACATTATACATTTTTGTTGTGTAGCTTAATTTATTAGGTCTTTTTTCTTTTGGGTTCAGAAAAAGTACTAAAGTGTAAGTTACATCATCACTGACAAAGTGAGATTCTGGATGTGTGGTTAGTTTCACACTAGATGCACATTTAGAGAAGTCAAAGTGCATAGTCATCCAGATTGTTAGCATTGGATTCCTTTCCTAGTTACTATTGAACGATTTCTCCTTTGTAGATCGTCCAATACATTAGCATCTTTAAATTGGAGAAAGAATCATACTTTGGATTAGAATAGAAATCAAGAAAAGTAGAAAAGCAAGCATGGAAGCAACTAATAGGACATATTCACTGAGTGACATTCAATTAGACAGAGGAATAAAACTTTTTCTTTATAACTCCACTACATAAAGCTACCAATATTTAATCTAACATATATTGGACTTCTGCTGAGAAATTGGACAAAGACACCATGAGTGGTAGCACCAACAATTTCACCCGAAATTCAAGAACTTGGCCGGTCCGACATGGTTATGGTGACCATGTTCCTAACAGTAGTGAGGGAAGCAGTACGCAAGCTCCATTTTCTCAAGTTGGATCTCCTTCCTTCCGTTCTGATCCAGTAAGTATACTTCTGCCTTTATAATAGGATCAAGAGTAATGAATTTTCTTTGAAATTTCATATCTTGCAGAAGATGATTAATTTGTTTAATATATTCTTATTTTGGTTTGGTTATCTAGGGTACCAGCTGGGATGCACCCAATTCACAGCCTGTATATGATGAGAGAGTGATAACAGGACCATTCAGCTTAGCTGGGTAAGCATGTTAACTTTTACAAATTCTGTTAAACTGGTTTCTCGGAACAAGTGGAAATGAATTACAACAAATAACAAAAACCCCAACCCAATGGCTTGGTAGATGATCACTGTTCCATTATCCAACAAGACTTGTGGTTTGAATTTCAACTTTATGTATATTCGTTTCTTTTTACCTGAAACATCATAACCAGTTATTAAGAAAATGGCTGTGTGAAACAATCAAATGATCAATTCTTTCTGAATATATATGAATTATGAATTAATTTCAAAAGTTCATTTAGTTTCATGGCTTATGCTGATTGCTCTTATCAAAATATGAGCATTGATTTCTAATTATGGAGTACTTAATAGTTTTCCAGTGTCATCACATTCCCCAGTGCAAGTTTTGGGAAGGGAGGTCAACCCTAGTCACAGGCTAATCATCCAGGCATCCCCGCAAGCATTCATAAGACAACAGAATGTGCAAGTTCCAAGTCCTGCAGACAACTCAACTTTGACTCGAGAGGAGCAGCAAATGGCTTTGAAGAAGTTAAAGAAAGGAGTCTATGATCCCCCTCCAAAGAAAATAAGGCCGAATTTATATTACAGACTTGACTCGAAAAGCATGGGGAAAGAGATGCAAAAGGAAAAAGAAAATGACGGTAAGTGCTGTGTTGTTTGCTTAGAAGATTTCGAGCCAAAAGAGACGGTAATGCTTACACCATGCGAACACATGTTTCATGAAGCCTGTATTGTGCCATGGGTGAGAAGCCAGGGCCAGTGCCCTGTGTGCAGGTTTGTACTCAGTGGACAAAAGAGAGAGAATAACAGGGTGAATGTTGTAGCAGCCAACGAAGATCCATTAGAAGCGCAGCTTATATCAGTTATAAGAGCTATAGAGGAGGGTACCATATGGGACAGTTTTGCCCGCTTATATCTGTCATAACCTTCTTCAAGTTTCCTACTTTTGATATACCGATTCGTTCCAGGATCTCTTATTAAGTTAAAGATACATTTTTGTAAATGTATTTAGGAACTTATGAGCTTATACCTGGAAAACCCATGTCCCCAATTCCAAGAGATTGCAAACCAAGTTGTATTTGATGAGGAAATAAGTGAAAAAGGTTTTTGATCTAAACTTTTATGTAAACCAGTTGTTAATAGATTTGAAAGAAAATATATTAATTTAATATTATTTACATAAACCCTTCTTAAATCATATATTATTTCTTAATTTTTTGAGAGAAATTTAATTGAATTTTAAATAGATTGTAACTTTAAATTTGTTACTTAATTAATACAATTTTTATCTATTCAAACAAGAATAGTATTATAATTACAAACCTTTTGTATAAACCATTTTATACAAACTGATGTGACAATCTTATATGTTTGTTATATAATTTTTTTAACTAGTGTTAAAGCCCGCGCATTATTCGGGTATGTTTACATAATTTTTTACATTATTATTGTTACTATCTCCAATTTAATGCTTAACTCTCATCTTTTTTCATCTTTTATCTTCTAACATTTCATCTTTCATCAGTTTGTATAAAATGGTTTGTAATTATTTATGTGTAATATTACAATTTTTGTACAATTCATATGTGTACATGTTTTCATCAGTTTGTACAATTTTTTTTATATTATTATTGTTATCAAAAAATTTATATGTGTAATATTAATCAACTAATATTCAAAAATAAGTTTATATATATATAAACTTATTTTTGACAATTTATATAAAAATATAAATTAGTATGATATTATTTTTTAATCCATATATCATTCATCTAATTTATATTTAAAGTGAACCATTTATTTTATAGTGTCTACGTCTAGGAAAATTCAAAGTCGACCAGACTAAACGACAGATTTGAAAAAAATCTAAGAGGACAAGCAAGAAATAGAGAAAATGGGAAGCAAGTAAGTCATTAGAAAATCGCCACGTACGCGCTTCCCAAACCACATCCACTCCCCCAGTACCCCTATTAAACTTCACTTAGCTGCCTTGCAACTTGATTGTGTTGCGTCTTGTTCCACGATTTCTTGCTTTAAAGTTACACCCTTTCTTCTATTGAAGCTTGCTTCTCTTGCTCCTTTTCTCTGTCGTCTGATTTCACTTCAATCCAGGTTTTGTTTCATGTAAGCTTTTAATATTTATGCAAACTTCTGTTAGAAAATGATTATGGGTGTTGTTATTACAATCATACATGGGAAATTTTAAACATCTCTTGGTTAATGTTTAGTTGTGCTGTTTCCTTTTAATTTATTGTTGTTTCGTTTTGCTGAAGAATCTGAATTGGTGTGCATAAAGTTTCAGTGTTTGTATGTGGTAATGCAAATATGGGTTGTAGAAGTGGCGGATGAGATAGCGTTGTTGGGTTGGGTGGTTCTTGTTTATATATTTATGTTTGTTTTATAAAGTTTGTTTCTTGATTAGTAGCTGTGGCGTTTTTTTTATTTTTTATTTTTTTATTGTTATTTCTATTGATTTGTTCTACAGATGGCGGCTTCATCAGCTTGCCTTATTGGGAATGTTTTATCTACACACAAGATTAAAACGAATTTGAGCAAGGACTTCTATGGTAGGCGTCTTGTAGTTTCGTCAAGCTTTTCTTCATTGGACAATAAGTCCAAAGCAGCCGTCATAAAGTCCTCCTTGGGCCAAAAACAGCCAGAGGGAAGAAGAGGCTTTCTCAAATTGTTGCTTGGCAATGTTAGTCTTGGTGTCTCTGCTTTACTGGGGAGTGGCAATGCATATGCTGATGATCAAGGGGTTTCTTCCTCCAGGATGTCTTATTCTAGGTTCTTAGAGTATCTTGACAAGGACAGGGTTAAAAAAGTGGATTTGTTTGAAAATGGAACTATAGCTATTGTGGAGGCCATTTCACCCGAGTTGGGTAACCGGGTGCAGCGAGTTCGTGTTCAGTTGCCTGGGCTCAGCCAGGAGCTTCTCCAGAAATTCAGGGAGAAGAACATTGACTTTGCAGCACATAATGCTCAAGAAGAATCAGGATCTCTGTTATTCAATTTGATTGGGAATCTGGCTTTTCCACTTATCCTAATTGGAGGGTTGTTCCTTCTCTCAAGGCGTTCATCTGGTGGAATGGGTGGTCCTGGTGGGCCTGGTTTCCCTCTGGCCTTTGGTCAATCCAAAGCCAAATTCCAAATGGAACCAAACACTGGTGTAACATTTGATGATGTTGCTGGAGTTGATGAAGCAAAACAAGATTTCATGGAGGTGGTGGAGTTTCTCAAGAAGCCTGAGAGATTCACTGCTGTTGGAGCTCGCATTCCAAAAGGTGTTCTTCTAGTTGGTCCTCCTGGAACTGGGAAGACTCTTCTAGCCAAGGCTATTGCTGGTGAAGCTGGTGTTCCATTTTTCTCCATCTCTGGTTCTGAGTTTGTTGAGATGTTTGTTGGTGTTGGTGCATCTCGAGTCCGAGATCTTTTCAAGAAGGCCAAGGAGAATGCTCCTTGCATTGTATTTGTGGATGAAATCGATGCTGTTGGACGGCAAAGAGGAACTGGAATTGGGGGAGGGAATGATGAAAGAGAGCAGACCCTTAACCAGCTTTTGACAGAAATGGATGGTTTTGAGGGTAACACTGGTATCATTGTAATAGCAGCTACTAATAGGGCAGACATTCTTGATTCTGCCTTATTGAGGCCAGGACGGTTTGACCGACAGGTAATGATATATCATCATATCTTTATTGCTCAAATTATATAAAATAAGTACTTAATATAAAGCTTTAATGCAGGTTACTGTTGATGTTCCTGATGTACGAGGACGAACAGAGATATTGAAGGTTCATGGAGGCAATAAGAAGTTTGATGCAGATGTCTCTCTTGATGTGATAGCCATGAGAACACCTGGTTTTAGTGGAGCAGATTTAGCAAACCTGTTAAATGAGGCTGCTATATTGGCTGGTAGACGTGGGAAGACTGCAATTTCATCTAAAGAGATTGACGATTCAATTGATAGGATTGTTGCTGGAATGGAAGGAACAGTAATGACTGATGGGAAGAGCAAAAGTCTGGTTGCTTACCATGAAGTTGGCCATGCAATATGTGGGTAAGTAGTGTCTTCTGAACATTCTCAAATAAATTTTCATAAGGCTATAGATGGAATGTTGTGAATTTTTACATTAGGGATGTATAATATTTAGCCTGCTTTAATAACTACTACTGCAGTCTCTATTTTGGTTTTTTTAATTTTTTTATAGTTGTTGAAAATTGAAATAGGTGGCTAACAAAATCCTCTAATCTCTAAGGAAAAGATAAGTAGCTGCATTACCTACTATACCTGACAATAGGCAAAAGTTGAAACATACTAAATTTCAGACAAAAAATTTCCAACAATAATATGTGCTGGTTATTGCCCTGCTAAAGTTTTGGATGTTGGAGTAGCAGAATCATTACATCGATCAAGTAGCCTGAATCCTAGATCAAGCATACATGCACAACAGATTATTAGAGAAGGCATTGTCATGGTTATGTGCTAATGGAATTATATTTAAAAATTCTTACCATGCCTTGCCAAGATATCATATAGGTCCAGTGCTCCTAGCCTATATACCTAAAACATTCCTCTTTTATCAAGAATCTGGAATGATTAACAAATGAAGCATCCGTATTTCATCAAACACCCTTTATTATGAGGAAATTCAGAACGTTTTAAGCAAGCCCATTAGTCTCCCTTCAATTCATAAAACTTATCTTTATCCTCTTTCTCTTCTCTCTCCCTTAGGTTCAGCTCTCTTTAGGCTCATCATTTATGCTTGTTAAGATAACTGTTTGTCTAGAAACTTATTGCTCAAACAACTTAAAAAATGCTTTTATTTTCTTTTGGGTTCAGAACTTTGACTCCAGGGCATGATCCTGTTCAGAAAGTCACCCTCGTTCCTCGTGGTCAGGCAAGAGGTCTTACCTGGTTTATTCCTACAGATGACCCTACCCTGATTTCCAAGCAGCAGCTATTTGCAAGAATTGTTGGTGGTCTTGGTGGCAGAGCTGCTGAGGAAGTTATTTTTGGTGAGCCAGAGGTGACAACAGGTGCAGCTGGTGACTTACAGCAGATCACTGGTTTGGCCAAACAGGTGACTGAGTATTTCTGTTATCTGGATTATGCACAAATTTCAGGATGTCCAATAATCATTAATGTGTTTCTGTTATTATTTTTTCCCCTCCAAAGCTTTGATTACTACCAAGCTTGGATTTGATAATGGAAAGTTGAAAAACTAAAATTTTGATCCTATATGTGAAGTATAACTGGCTAGGGTTTTCCCCTCTCTTATCCGTTCAGGGATCTTTTTATCATTCCAACCTGTTTCTTGTAACCAGTAGCTCTAAAATTTACACACTGTACTTGGCTTAATAACACCAAAAGTTTCCTATTAAAGTTACCCTTATGATTGATCTGTTTGCAGATGGTAACCACATTTGGAATGTCTGAAATTGGCCCATGGTCGCTAATGGATGGGTCAGGACAAAGTGCTGATGTCATCATGAGAATGATGGCAAGGAATTCAATGTCAGAGAGGCTTGCTGAAGACATTGACGCTGCCATCAAGAGATTATCAGACAGTGCTTATGAGATTGCATTGCGCCACATCAGGAACAACCGTGAGGCTATTGACAATATTGTGGAAGTCCTCCTTGAGAAGGAAACAATGACAGGGGATGAATTTCGTGCAATCCTCTCAGAATTTGTTGAAATCCCGGTTGAAAATCGAGTCCCACCTGCAGTTCGCACACCAGTCTCTGTTTAACTAGCATTAATCATACTACAAATGTCGTCCACCTTTTGAGCACCATTTAAATTGGTTGAATGTATACTATTTTTAATCTTGATCAAATGTAAGTTATGTAATTAGGAATGTACACCAACTTTCATTCATGAATGAGAAAAGTTCTATAGATTGTGCCTTCATTTTCCAAGGTAACCTAATTGTACTTTTTCACTGGCTTGATCATGTCGATTATTTTATTTATGTAGATTATTGTCCCAACGAGTTCTTCGATGGTGTCCCCTGACTTACTTGGCCAATAAGTTCTTCGATGGTGTCCCTGACTTTCTTGGTTAAAGTTGCCGCATTACTTGCATTTGGTACTATAATGTATGAGAGAGAGATATCACCAGGGTTCAAAATTTCTTTCTGTTTCTTCATTTTCATTGAAATCCCTGCAACGAAATTTATAAAAACAGCAGTACTACCATGAGGAACTCTGCGCGCCTTTCGAAAGTGCAATAAAGCCAATAGTAAAATAAATCTTCGAGGGCAAAGCAAATGTATGGGCAAGTCGAGTCTTAATACTCTGAGCTTCTGTTCTCTACGTTTCTTCTCCAGGTCCGCAACCAAGATTGCCTCTGAATTTGTTGTTAACTCGACACAAGACTTCACAAGCCTGTGCTCCAAAGGACTCGTAATAGAAGCTTTTAACACATTCAAATGTGAAATATGGTCAGACCCAAATCTCTTCTCTCAACTCATCCAATCATGCACACTCAAAAATTCTCTTTCATTAGCAAAACAACTTCATTCCTTGATTGTCACGTCTGGGTGTTCCTCAGACAAGTTCATTTGCAACCATCTCCTCAACATGTACTCCAAATTTGGGCAAACACAAACTGTTGCTGCTTTGTTTGGAATCATGCCTAGGAAAAATATCATGTCATGCAACATTTTGATCAACGCCTATATGCAAAGTGGTGATTTGGAAAGTGCTCGAAAAGTATTCGAAGATATGCCTGAGAGGAATATCGCCACGTGGAATGCAATGGTTGCCGGTTTGATTCAGTTTGAGTTTAATGAGGAGGGTTTGAGATTGTTAAGTGAAATGCACCAAGATGGGTTTTTGCCTGATGGATTTACTCTGGGTAGTGTTTTGAGGGGGTGTGCCGGTTTGAGAGGGTTATGTGCAGGGCGGCAAGTTCATGGCTACTTGGTAAAATGTGGGTTTGAGATGGATTTGGTTGTTGGGAGCTCATTAGCTCATATGTATATGAAAAGTGGACACTTGGATGAAGGAGAGAAGGTGATTACATCGATGCCAATTCGCAATGTGGTTGCTTGGAACACACTCATTGCGGGAAAAGCTCAAAATGGGTATTCTGAAGGAGTTTTGGATCAATATAGTTTGATGAAAATGGCGGGTTTTAGACCTAATAAGATTACATTTGTGAGTGTGATAAGTTCGTGTTCTGATTTGGCGACATTAGGTCAAGGTCAGCAGATTCATGCCGAAGTGATTAAAGCTGGGGCTGGTTCAGTAGTTTCAGTGATTAGTTCGTTAATTAGTTTGTATTCAAGATGCGGCTGTTTGGAGGATTCAATCAAAGCTTTCTTGGAATGTGAAGATCCAGATGTTGTCTTATGGAGCTCAATGATTGCTGCATATGGATTTCATGGACGAGGAGAGGAAGCTGTCAAATTGTTTGAGCAGATGGAGCTGAAAGAATGGGAGGCAAATGATGTCACTTTCTTGAGCTTGCTTTATGCTTGTAGTCATTGTGGATTGAAGGAAAAAGGATTGGAATTCTTCGATTTGATGGCAAAAAGGTATGGGTTGAAACCTAGACTAGAACATTATACATGCATGGTTGACTTACTTGGTCGGTCTGGCTGTTTAAATGAAGCAGAGGCTCTGATAAGATCAATGCCTGTAAAAGCTGATGCCATCATATGGAAGACTTTGCTATCTGCATGTAAAATCCACAAGAATGCGGACATGGCAGGAAGAATTGCTGAAGAAGTTCTTAGGCTCAATCCTCAGGATTCGGCTTCTTATGTGCTTCTTTCTAACATTCATGCTTCTGCTAGGAGGTGGCTGGGTGTTTCCGAAGTGAGAAAAGCCATGAGAGATAGGAACGTGAAAAAGGAACCGGGTATAAGCTGGTTGGAGATAAAGAATCAAGTTCACCAGTTCTGTATGGGCGACAAATCTCATCCTAATTCAATGGAGATTGATTTGTATTTGGATGAACTAACGGCAGAGATGAAGCTGCAAGGATATGTGCCTGACACAGGTTCAGTTTTGCACGACATGGATAATGAAGAAAAAGAGTATAATTTGACACACCATAGTGAAAAGTTAGCCATTGCTTTTGCTCTAATGAAAACACCTGCAGGTGCACCAATTAGGGTGATGAAGAACTTGCGCGTCTGCAGTGATTGTCATGTTGCTATTAAGTACATTTCAAAGATGAAAAACAGAGAAATTATTGTTAGAGATGCTAGTAGATTTCATCATTTCAACAATGGGAATTGTTCTTGTGGAGATTACTGGTAACAAGATTACCCATTGCTCTCATAGTTGGTTTCTGATTTAGCACAATCTAGTTTTCATCAAATCTATTTTTGTATGCATTACCCTTTCACTTTCTTACTAATAAGTTTGAATCTTGAAGACATACAGATATTTTAAAAGAAGGATAACATTATCAAGGTAAACCCCGTAACAAATTATTTATTGCAGATTTCTGAGAATGCTCTCTGATCAATTTCTAAGTGATTTGCAGAGGTGATTACTGTTAAGATGATCAAATACTATGACAGCCATCCTTATCCTTGATTATCCTCGTTATAAGTATGTATACATGATGTATAAAAAAACAGTGAATTAAATAAAATTTTTAGGAAGTGGTCTACAGACAACTAAGAAAATTTGGTATCAGTTTCCAAATCCAAACCGCATCCCTTTCTAGTTTCTACTTTGAAATTAGTGTCATAAAAGTAAGGGTTGACCGAGGACGTGTTGAACAATCTAATAAAGCCCCTTATTTTAACGTGATGGTAACGTTATTTATAATTTTGGTAATGTATTTATGATTAAAACTAAACCAATCATGCTCTGTTTTTAGATATGCTAAAGATTTTACTCATTATTAAAGATGTAAAATTGTAAACAATAAGATAAGTGCATAAAGAAAAAGAAAAAGAAAAAAAAAAAAAAAGAAATTTGGTGCATTCATGTGTATATGTTTTCATTTTTGGTAGTCAATCTTGTTAGCTTGACTTCTGGGTCTTGCTCTCTCTCTCTCTCTCTCTGCGTTTCTCCCATGGCTGGCAAAGGCTCCAGTTTCATCGCCTTCAGCTTCTTTCCGCTTCTCTACATTCTTTTTACTCATTTCTGTCTACAAACTTCAGCTTCAACCTCAGGCAATTGTTCTACACGGGCCAGTTGTGTTTACTGCTTTGATTCAAGTCTTCCCTCTGCATTGTACAACAACAATTCCGTCGTCACCGATGGATGGAAAATGAGAGTGTTTCTCCAAACAAAAAACGCTAGTGACGTTGATTACTATTGTGGGTTCTACTGCAATGGATCCTGTAACTCTTATTTGTTCTCAGTAGTGGCCATTGGAGGAGGAGGAAATCATGCTGTGGTTTGGTCAGCTAACAGAGACCGTCCTGTAAAAGAAAATGCAACGGTGCAGCTAACAAGAGGAGGCTTAGTCCTTCAGGACTCAGACGGCACACAGGTCTGGTCAAGCAACACATCAGGGTCAGTTAACTCCATCGTGGGAATGAACCTTAGCCATTCTGGAAATTTAGTTCTTTTTAGCAATGAAAGTGATTCTATTTGGGAGTCACCAACTGAGAACATATCATTTAGTCCACCAAGTTCTACACCAACGCCAATCCCTCCAAGCACACAACCTGCTAAAAAAGGATCACCAGGTGTCACAAATTTAGCACCACTACCAGGTCCACCCAGAGGAAAAGGGAAGAAATTAGTGGCAGTTATAGCAGGATCTGTTGCTGGTGTTCTTGTCATTGCTAGTGTTATAATTATTTTGTTTGTTGTGAGAATTCAAAAGACTTCTGAAGCTGAGGAACTTGTGGAGGACTACATCAAGCAAGTTCCTGGAATGCCTGTAAGGTTTTCATATGAAGATTTACGAATTGCAACGGAGGATTTCAGGGAAAGACTCGGTGGGGGAGGATTTGGTTCTGTGTTCAAAGGAGATCTACCAGATGGAAACAAAATTGCAGTGAAGAGATTGGATAGAATGGGACAAGGAACGAGGGAATTCTTAGCAGAAGTTGAGACCATTGGTAGCCTGCATCATTTTAATATTGTGAGATTGATTGGTTTTTGTGTAGAGAAAAGGTGCAGGCTTCTTGTGTATGAATATTTGAGTAATGGTTCACTGGATAAATGGATTTTCTTCAGAGACGAAAGACCTTGTCTCGATTGGCAAACAAGGAAGAAGATTATACTTGATATAGCCAAAGGATTGACTTATCTTCATGAAGATTGCCGGCAGAGAATAATGCATTTAGATATAAAGCCACAAAACATTCTCTTGGATGAAAA
>WYDK02000017.1:3655914-3707730 GCA_009867345.2 Toxicodendron radicans
ATTATTATTTAATTACTAATAATATTATATTAGACTTGGGGTGAGAGAGGGTGATTTTGTTACAAATTAAAGTTTTCGGTGGGGGTGATTTTGTTAAAAATTAAAGTTAAGGGTGGTTGGGCGTTTTGTAATTATTAATAAAGGAAAAGTTAATTTTGTCCAAATATTTAACTGTTGAAGGGCATAATAGGAATAAAAAGCGTAAGGGGAGGGGTAAGTTTTATAAACACCTCCTTCCAAGGGTATAATATTACCCCCAACTTACCTCCCAAAAACACTATTGGTAATGTTTTTTTCCGGTAATGTTTTTTTACTTGTCAACCAAACATCGTCATTTAAGCAATTTAAGTTTTATTACCCCTGTAATATAATATTACCCCGAACCAAACGCACCCTTAGAGGTAATCAGATTATCACTTAATGTTACTATTGGTTATGGAAGAATACCAGAATCTTATATTATTTGACAACCAAATATAGTAATACAAATAATATAAGGTTGTCAAATAATATAAGATCACTTAACTTTATTAATCTTATATAACCTTAAACCAAACGCCCCTAAAAGTTGTCTTATACCTTTTTATCTAGATTCTAGATCATGGGGAACTAAAGTCAACTTCGATAATAATATTCAATTGGGTTTGTTATTCTCTAGTCAAAGGTGTTTATCGTTATTAACATCGTTATTTGAAAGTTATGATCTTATTAAAGGTTTGTATTGTTCGTCAAATAAATGACTCGATTTACTAAATTAGTGCTCAAATGTCTTTTTTTTTTCTTTTTTTTTTTAACGACATGCTTTCACTTTCCACCCAAGGTTTCGCCAATCTACATCTTTTCACCCTTGGTTTTATAAATTTCAAATTTTCACAATTAAATTAAGGGAAAATTGTTTAATATAATGGTTAAAAGGTAAAATAGTCATTGTCATTGTATTAAATTTGAAATAAAAATAAAAATTCAACTGGTGAGGGGTTGTTCTAGCTTAACCAAGGTCCTCGGTTCGAGACTTGGGAATGCAACTGTGTTAAATACTAAGTAAAGAGAGTTTTGCCACCCTTGTGGTCCCACCTGGCTCGAACAGGATTAGGCTCACGCCAAAGAGGCTTGGGGATACTTGTGGTTAGAAACCAAAAAAATAAAATAAAAATAAAAATAAAAATTTTAAATAACCCTCCACATCTCAAATTTCTCTCACAAACACCCTCAGCATCTCAAACTTCTTTCACTTTTCTCTCTCTTCTGAACTTTCTTTCTTATCAACTCCTTCCTTTTCACCTCCTCTTTCCTTTCTTTCTTCTCTTCATATTCTTCTTCTTCCTTTCTTTTTTTCTTCTCTTCATATTCTTCTTATTTCTTCTTTTTTTCTGCTGGATTTTGGCCAAATCGTGGGGAGAGAAAAAAAAAAATAAAATAAAAAATAAAAAAAAGAGAAGAGAAGAAATAAAGGAAAGAGTTGACGGGAAAGAAAGGTTCAAAAGAGAGAGAAAAAGTAAAAGAAAGGAAGAAGACAATGGAAAACAAAAAAGAATAGAGTGAGGGAAAAAATAATAATTTATTTGAAAGTAATTTATTTATTTATTTATCAAGCACAGTAATACCACTATTTTCACTGTATAAGAACTCAAAAATTATTAACTGTATTAATTTAAGGGTGTGAATCTGGAGTTTATGAAACTAAGGATGAAAAATTATAGATTCACAAAACCTTGGATGAGAAAATGTTGTTAACTTTTTTTTTTTTTTTTTTTATATCCTAATTCCTAAGCCAACATTGAATAAGTAAGTTTCAAAATATAAAGTATGTGTATTTAGCAATTTGGGATACCGATATATTAGGTAAAGTTTAAAAATCACTTCCCTAGAAATAATGAACGTTTGTAATAAGAAAATTCATTTGGTTGGATTTCTTTAAAAAAAAAATGATTAATTTGGAAAGGAAAACAAGTGTAGTAGAAAATGAAAAAATATATATATCTTTATGTTTAACCCTAAACGTGGTTTTTGATGTTATATCAAAGGCATCTGGATGGAAATTTTTAATTTCAGATCACAATAAATTGGGTCCTAATGAAACATTTAAGAAATTTAGAATAATCAGAATGAAATAAAGTTTTTTTTTTTTTTTTTGTTACTACAATTATTTAAATGATACCTAATCAACTTATACTATTTTTTAAGGTTTATGACCATAACACTCCATCAAATGTTTATAATAACAATAATGTTATGTTTACAATAGAGTCATATAAACTAGACATGCAACAAACTAAAAATTGTATAAAATTCATATAAAATGACTATTATGTCATATGTTTTTTGTCTGATTATATGATTCAGTTGTAAGCATGACATTATTCTTACAGTAATACTACTGATCGTCTTAAAATTTATCCGAAATTTCATATCCCAAATACGGTATTCATATAGAATAATACTAAAAGCATATCATTTTTGCACATCATTTCTCTTACATTATTAGGTAACAAAAGATTATTCGGTGAAAGTTTATTTTTAATTTAAAATCAATCAATCATCTTTTATCACTTAATAATGTAAAAGGAATGATATGAAAAAATGATGTGCAATTCATATATGGTATTAACATGTAATAAATGTAAATATTTGCCTACCCTGGATTGAGTGTTGTCTCGATTGAAAGAACACTTAATCTGGTAGTTTCAGATTTGGAATCACAAATCTGAAAAAGATTTGTAATAAGGAGAAAAGTTGGTAATTTTAGTTAATAATTTTTATTATCATGAAAAAGATTAAGTTGTCGTAATAAACTTTATATTATATATCCAAAAAAAAAAAAAAGATAAAATCAAAATTATTGCCACATAGTTGTAGCTAGCTAGTACAGTTGTCACTTAATAAATTCATTAATATATATACGATATAGTACAGTTGTCACGTAATAAATTCATTAATATATATATATACTATACTATTTTACGTAATATTCAACGCATACTCAAACCCTAAAAAGAACATAAAGCATGGGTGTCTTCAACAAAGTGATTATGATTCTTTTGCTGAAGCTACTAATGGTGTCAATTATGATGAGAATGTGCGAGTCTTCGTCGGACAGGAGTACAGATGTTCAAATAGTCAATGAGTTGCAGAATAACTTGAAACTTACTACTCATTGTAAATCTGGTGATGACGATCTTGGTACTCACGTATTGACTCATCAGAGTTCATATTCTTTTCATTTTAAGAAAAACTTTTTCGGGGGAACTCTATTCTATTGTTTTTTCCAATGGAATGGGGCTTCCCACTGGTTTAATATCTTCGAGCAGAGTAGGGATAATTGCAAGCTTTGTTTATGGAAGATAAGTGAAACTGGTCCCTGCAGGGTCCTTAATCCAGACGGTGAAATTAAGAGGATTCGTTGTTATCAATGGTCTTAATCGGTTTCTTCTATTCCATGTAAGCTTTGCCGTTTAATAGGATTTTATAATAATGTACTTCTCAAAGTTTGTTGTTAAATAATTGTTGAAGTTACTTTGAATGCATTAATGTTAAGTCCCATGTAGTATTTAATCTATTTGAAGTCGCTGAGATATTCTATATTCTGTTCATATTCAAAATTTGGTAGCCAGGCAAATTGCAGTTCATGTGCAAAGAACAACCTCGAGAGCACAACATATGTATATATATGTTTGGATTTGGAAAAAACTTCAGACGTAATAATATAATAATATTTTCTGTTATATTTCAAGGTGTCTTTCTTAATAAATTTCGTAAAGATATATAAAAAGTAATTTTATGGATCCTTAATTTTTTTTTTAAATAAACTAATTGAAATGACCTATTTTTGGTTTAGTAAATAATATGTGATTGGAATTGAAATTACAAAATGAATGATAGAAGTATTACTTCATTTATATTATATATATATATAATTCATTCGGTTGGAATGTGCATCAACATCCGGACCTAGTGGTGCCTGACCTAAAGGTTTTTTTGGTTGAAGATAGGTAGTTTGATTTATCTTTTGTTGATAAAGGACCATGAGTACCATCAAGCTAACCAGAGAGATGTATTGCAATCAACAGAATGTTTCTAAAAAATCATTTTGGAAAGGAAATTACTGTAATAAAAAAATTAAAAAAATATATGTTTTTAACTCTAAACATGGTTTTAATTAAAAATCGTAATTAATTGGGTCCTAAATTAAGAAATTTACAACGATAAGAATGAAATAAATAATAAATTTCGTATCTACATAACATAATCAATTTATAGTCTCTAGATCAATATTGTTAAATGAATGTAATATTTGTTTATGCTGGACTGAACTGTCTCTTAATTGAATAAACCCTTTTTTGGTAGTTTCAGAGATTTGGAATTACAAACATAAAACACATAAGGAGAAAAGTTTAAATTTTGTTAATTAATAATATTCATTATCATGAAAAAGATTAAGCCGTCCTACATACTTATTATAACCTTTATATTTATTATATAGAAAATAAAACAACTATACTTAATGAATTCATTAATATATAAAGTATACTCTTACACATATTCAACAAATGCAAAAACCCTAAAGAGATCAAGCATGAGTGTGTTCAACAAACTGATTATAATTTCGTTACTGAAGCTACTAATTGTGTCAAATATGATGAGAGTGTGCAAGTCTGTGAGTTTTAGCAGCAAGGTAGATGTTATTATAATCAATGATTTGCAGAAAAACTCGGACCTGGCCATTCATTGTAAATCTGCTGATGATGATCTTGGTGAACACATACTCCCTTATCAGACTGATTATTCTTTTCGTTTTAAGTCAAATTTTTTCGGGGGAACTCAATTCTATTGTAATTTCAAATGGAATGGGGGTTCCCAGTGGTTTGATATCTACATTCAGGGTAGGGATTTTTGTGGACGATGTGTGTGGAAGATAAGAGAAACTGGTCCCTGCTTTGTTACTGTTCCTGAGGATGAGTGTTATGCCTGGAATCCTTAATCGATTTCTGCTCCTCTCCATGTAATAAGATTTTACAATCATGTACTTCTCAGAGTTGCTTGCTCAAGTTCCAGCTTCATGTAGTTGAATAATTGTTGAAGTTCCTTTCTATGCATTGATGTTGAATTGCATGACAGATATTAAATCTAAAATTTTTTATATGATCTGTGCAGATTCAACACTCAGTAGTAGCCAGGTTGTTAGAGTCGTCTCATTTGATTTCACCCATGAAGTAGAATAAATGAAATAATAGACATAGCTTTTGTTTTTGAGTTAATTAAACAATATTAAGTTGTAATTAAATATGTTTTGGCGAAAGTAACAAGTTTATAGATCAAACCGCTCTTAAACCAACCTTGAAAAGAGATTTATTGACGGTAAGAGATCTTAATTCTATTCAAGTTTTTTAAAGAGTCTATAATACCGTGCGATATCGCATTGGCATTGGATTTGGAGATATGACACAGCGCCACAACTATGCACTCTATATATGCTGCTTGCTTTAAATGGTGGTCCTTCGATGCCACCTGAACGATAGCTACTTGCTAGGGAAAGAGCATCAAACTTTATATATCAAACAATAAAAAATACATGCACCAAGTTAATTTTCCCAAGGCAACTTGGCCTATTTGCCAAAGGAATTCTGTCTATGACGTCGTCTTAAACGTATCTACAAGTGTAGCCTACTTTACCCTGTTTTGGGCCCTGGCAGGTGGCTAAGAATCTTTCGAGTCAACCTTACACAGACTAATTTCGAAGCCAATATCGTGCAGGGAATGCTTGGCAAACTTCAAACAAAGTCTAATTTTTTCACACAATTTTTGAGTAACATATGATATTATCATAGAAGCCAGAAGGCGATATAGTTATAATCTTGTCAAGTAAGCACAGCCATCAAAGACTCGAGACATTATTTAAGATACGTTTGATTAAAAAAAAACTTGGCAGTTCTAGAGAGCCAAGAGTCTCAATTCATGTTGCTGCACGAGAGATCGAGGATCACTTCCACTTCTTGAATTTGCCTCCGTGCTTGAATTTCCCGAGCTTTCCACGCTTGAACTTGCCACCATAATGGTAACCGCCATACCCAGAGTGAACGCCGGGAGACATGCGGTGAGCACCATAGGCAGCTGCAGCTGCGGCAGCACCCCCGGCTAAAAGTCCCCCCATTCCACCATGCCCTGAAGATTAAGAAAGAAGTTCAGCAATTCCCAGAAAATCCCAGGAGCACCAAATTCACAAACAAGATTGAAGATTCTCAAATATCCCACTGCCCAACCGTAATGGCAGAAACAAAATCATCTATTAATAATATGAGAATCATATATACTCATTAGGACTCAGGTTGACCAACAAAATATATGAATTAATGCAAACTACCAAAAACTAATGAAACTAATTATATAATTTAACTCACAACAAAAAAAATAAAAACAGAGAAGCTGGTGCAACAGACTTTTTAGAAGTTTAAAACAGTTGCGCATCAAAAATGTACTCAGGAGCACTTGATTATCATTTATACAATTATACCTGAATAAGGTTGAGAATACGGGCCAACTGGATAACTAGCTTGCGGGTAACCAGCTTGAGGATACGCTGGTGGTGGTAGTGGTGGGTAGCTAGCAGGTGGATACCCTACGGCCGGTGGGTAGCCAGCAGGCGGATACCCTACGGCCGGTGGATAGCCTTGTGGAGGGTAACCTTGCGGTGGATATCCTGTCGGGGGAGGAGGATACTGCCCTGCAGGAGGATATCCATAACCATGACCACCATAGCCATGTGAATAGTGTCCCTTATCCTTGTCACCTCCCATGTCTTTTTGATCCTCAAATAAATGTAGTTCTGCAATAAAAATTATATCCTCAAGATCCAATAAATTGCAAATGCAAATTTCCAATACAATCTTATGTATATTGTCAGAAACTAATGATCTCTTCCAAAATCCAAAACATTCCCCTGCATGCTCTAGCTATTATCAATCACTTTAACAACAAACACCATAACAAAGAATCAAAAACTAAAACAAAAAAGAAAGAAAAATCAATCTCAGCAATTTGGCAATAACTAATGATTAGACAAATATCTTTAACATATTACGTAGGGACTCAATATAATAAGAACAAACTTTTATATCTAACGCTAGCTAGCACATAACACGAGAAGAATAAGCTAACCTTTCGATAGCGTGATACCCTCTCGAAAACAAGAAACACATCAATAGAGAGCAACCGTTGATTTTATAATACAAACTCTTTATTATTTTTCTTTTATCCAAGCATCTTTTTTACTCTTTGGGGAGGAGTGAGTGGCAGCAAATCTTTTATGGAGTTGCGTATGAGAGTGAACCTGGTTCAAAGCGAAAGTCATATCAAGAATAATATTATGTTTATAAATATATATAATCATATAAAATTTATGTAAATAATTATTATATCTTATATATTTTATTTGATTATATGTTTGATTGTAATAGTCTGATTGTAATAGTCAGTTGTAAATATAATATCATTTTATCTAATAATTCTATATAATAGTTATAATGCAACTTCTTAATATTATTCTACCACGAAATATTAATGAACAAATCGTATAGAATTTTTTTGAATAAAATATTTGACGTTCTCCAATATTTTTGTAATAATTTTTTTTATGATATACCCATATTGATAACATTGTTTTAAAACTTGGATAAGACCAATCGGTTCCATTGGAACCAGACCCCTATCAGATTTAAGTACATCCTAAATCTGATTATAATAATTGGATTGGATTGATTTACTGTTGAATAGTAAAATAGTATTGATTCACGAATCTGACTGGTTGGACTAGTTAGTTAGGTCGGTGACATCAACATGACATAATAAGATTTTAAAATAATTTAGATTTAGATTTCAAATTTATTTTATTTATGTTATAGTATTATAAGAATTTTAGATGAATTTATTTTAAAATTTTATTAATTATTAGAGTTTAAAAGTTTTATTTGGATCATGTCCGGGTATTAAAAACATTGATTGATAATAGCTTTATTAACAAACCTTTTATAGAAATATTTGAATTATGTTTCAAAAAAAAATTATATATTACGAATATAAAGATTAAAAAATATTGGCATGTATTTTTATGACACAATATTATAATTTATAAGTACAAAAGAAAATCGAAACTGAGATGTTTCAATTCCAATACATTATAACAAAATTTTAAAATTTATTAAATACCCACGTCTTGACAATATCAAAAATAATTTAGTTTACATTCTATCTGGCGGTAATTTACAAATATTTTTAAACAAAGTTTAAAAACTTTACGTGGGAAATGAAGTGTGTGGAGTGGCACGTGGGTGGAGTCTTAACAAAGTTTGCAATGAATGAATGACGTCTAAGAGCTGATCTTTTAGACCAAAGTCACACATTTCAAGGTCTGTTGAACCAGCAATTGCAACAATACCTCCCTCTCTGGCTTATATTTTCCCACTAAGACGCGCCTTCAATAAATCTGGAATGGCGATGCGAAGCTTAGTAACGGGCCGTCGGAGCTCCGTTTTAACCGGAGCCAGATGCATGTCATCGTGGTGGCGGAGCGTGGAGCCCGCACCCAAGGATCCGATTCTCGGCGTAACGGAAGCTTTTTTGGCCGATCCTAGTCCTGACAAAGTCAATGTTGGAGTCGTAAGTTTCTTTCCCACGCAAAATCTTACTAGCATTTAATTAATGATTTTCTTTTTAATTTTCTCGGTAACCAAACGGAAACTGATTAATTTTCAAATTTTGACTGATGATTAAGGGCGCTTATCGTGATGATAACGGAAAGCCAGTTGTTCTTGAATGCGTCAGAGAAGCTGAGCGGAGGATTGCTGGAAACATGAACATGTTTGTGGTTCTCACTATCTATTTCGTAATCAAATGGAATAGTTGATTTTTAATTGTTTAAAATGAGACGTGACTAGTTGATGAATCTTTTATCTCTCTGTTTGCTTTTCGTTTATGCTTTTGTACTGGTCCCATTTAGCCTAACTTTATGTACTCCACTGAATGATTCGATTCCTTTCTATTATCTCCCATTGCTACATGCGTCGAATCATTATCTTGTTCACCTTTTTTTCTGAAAAACATTTATGATTAGCTTGGTGGAATATAAGGAATCGAGATTAAATTAGCCAGCTTGTTGATTCTACTGAGGATTTTATGATCTAGATATTATTATTGTGTGAATTTATAATCTGATTATCGTATCGTTGAACTTGGACGAATGGGATTAGATTTTTTTTTTGTTTGGTGAAATTCTCCTCCATGGAATTGAGATTCAGCTTGACTGAAACCACCTAAATCAGAATGATTTAAAAATGTGCACATCATCCTTTGAAATGAATTTTTACACTGAGCTGGCATTAGTGTGCACTGATCGATGATCATAGTCTATTTAAATGAGATGTAGGTTTGGTACCTTTCCTGATTTGTACAGTTGGAATGAATTTGTTATTTTCTCCACATGAACAATTCAGCTTCATGATTGTTGAAGATCATATAAGTTAGTGGAGTATCTCCTTGGGAGCTCTGCTAACAGTGGCAGAGAACCATGGCTTTGTTTTGCCTCTTGGAGAATTAAAACACTATGAAAATGGGAAATGCATATGTACAGATTTCTATTTCTTTATGGGTAATACTGAACCAATCAACTTCCATTCTGTATCACCATAGCAGCCTTGCCACATCACTTTCATGATATTTACAAAATGCAACAGTCCTTATCTTTTGAGCTCCTTGGCATGTTTATGTGTGGGTATGTGACTGTAAATCTGTTGCTTATATGTATATAAGAAAATTCTCAGATGCAGACATCCACACTTTTTTTAAATCTAGCCCCATTAGGTGGCGGTAATAAACAACAAAACATATAATTTCACAGCTTTCAACATAAAAAATTATGTCAGAATTTTGTCTTATTATTAGATGGCAGAAACAAACCGTTTACTACTGCTAGAAAACGAAATTTGCATTTTAAAAAAATACAAACTTTCACTGGAGATAATGTTGTTTATATATTACTGCTAGTATTGCTGTTCTTGAAGCTTGGTTGTATTGGCCATATATTCATTCAACAATTGGATTCACATAGTCGTTATAATCTTTGTTTTCACATCTTGCATTTTGTTGGACAGGGAATATCTTCCTATGGGAGGGAGTGTGAAAATGGTGGAGGAAACACTGAAATTGGCCTATGGGGAGAATTCCAAGTTCATCAAAGATAAAAGGATAGCGGCCGTGCAAGCTCTTTCTGGGACTGGTGCATGCCGACTGTTTGCAGACTTTCAGAAACGTTTTCATCCTGATTCTCAAATCTACATACCTGTCCCAACCTGGGCTAAGTGAGTAATGTTGCCTTGCCTCTAACCCAACACCACCCCGCCTTTTTAAAATCAATGACATGTTCTTTCTCTTTCATGGTCAAATTTAGTTACAAGATCAGAATATTTCTGTTTCTTCTCCTTGTTTTAGTTTACTTGTAAGGCTTTCCAAGTTCTGACATGAGATTTTAACAGCCACCATAACATCTGGAGAGATGCCCATGTCACTCAGAGGACTTTTCATTACTACCACCCGGAATCCAAGGGCTTAGATTTTGCTGGACTGATGGATGACATTAAGGTATGTAAGGATGTTTGGATTCAGAATTGGCGTGTAAATACCAACTATATAACCATTGTACTTTTGTTTCTGGGTTTGACTCCCCTTCCACTGTATGTAAATCCACATTGCTGACATTCTTAATTTGCTCTGTTATATTCGTGCCTGTTGTAGAATGCACCAAATGGTTCATTCTTCCTACTTCATGCTTGTGCTCATAATCCTACTGGAGTGGACCCTTCAGAGGAACAGTGGAAGGAAATCTCTCACCAAATCAAGGTAAGCACTTCTTGCCTAGCATTTCATTCTGTATTATAATGTTCACCATTTCTTTGCCTGATATAAACATTCTGTTCATTTTCAGGTAAAAGGTCACTTCCCCTTCTTTGACATGGCATATCAGGGTTTTGCTAGTGGTGATCCAGAGAGAGATGCCAAGTCCATTAGAATTTTTCTTGAGGACGGTCATCTAGTTGGACTTGCCCAATCATATGCAAAAAATATGGGACTCTATGGCCAAAGAGTAGGATGCCTTAGGTACTTTCTTATTGCTATCTTGATCAAATAAACCAACTACATATTATATAGCATTCTCTCAGGTTAGCTGGGCATGATTGCATTTAAACAAATTGCTCTTTTGATAGCCTGTTTGTCTAACTTATATAATATTGACTAACTTTTTTCCTGTTAATGTGTGATATAACCATTGCAGTGTGCTATGCAAAGATGAAAAACAAGCAGTTGCCGTTAAAAGTCAGTTGCAGCAGCTAGCCAGACCTATGTACAGCAATCCACCTGTCCATGGTGCAGTTATAGTCTCAACTGTCCTTGGAGATCCTGAGTTGAAGAATTTATGGCTCAAGGAAGTGAAGGTAATTTACCATAACTGGGCTTCCTTATCATTTTTTTCATTTAGATTTATAATCTGTGTAGAATTCTTTTCACTTTTAGATTGTATTAATATATAGATGTGACAAAAATCTATTGAAGGATTTAATATTCTGGTTATCAAAATAAACATTTGGTTATCAAATGACAACCCGGGCATGTATCAGTTATTGAAGGCCCTTACAAATTCAAGGGCAGCATGCAAGCATTATTGATTTCATTATGAATATGATTTAGTGGCACAAAAACAATACTGAGGCAATTTATTGTTTTTGGAGTAGAACATAAAGTACTTGAAGTCAACCTTTATTGTTTCTTGAAGATGTATATTCCTTTTGTCCTTGGTATGATTACATCCAATCCTTTACCAAGAAATTGTTTGCCAAATATCTAGCCTTTTACACACAAAAATGAACCTACAAGTCGGCTGAGTTTCATTTCTTATACACTTTCCTATTTGAGATGCATTAAAAAGTTAAAATCTATGGAATATTTCCTTCTCTCTTTATCTTTTATGTACTTCAATTATAAATTGTACAAAAAGAAATTGTGAGAGAAAATAGGAAGGTTGTTCTAAAGCCTACCAAAGTTGTAAGCTTCTATCAAAGAGGATAAGATACTTTTCACCAGGTGTTTTATGTAAGAATGTATTTGGGTAGATTGACATTTAAGGTTTATGCTGTACCTGAATATATTTAGCAGCTCCTTTATCTTTCAAAGATCACTTAAATCCATGTCATACGTTTTTATTATGTAAAAGGATTTAATCACCGTCTGACTCTTCAGGTCATGGCAGATCGAATCATTGGAATGCGAAGTGCTCTTCGAGAGAACCTTGAGAAGTTGGGATCACCCTTATCATGGGAGCACATAACTAATCAGGTATGGTAGAGTTTCACAAATTTACTATCCATCTTTAATTCTTTATTGCTTATCCACTACTTATGTTTAATTTCTTTTTGTTATTTACAAACTAAATTTGCAAACAGATTGGTATGTTTTGCTATAGTGGCATGACGCCAGAACAAGTTGATCACTTGACAAATGAATTTCACATATACCTGACCCGTAATGGTCGTATCAGGTATTATATCCAGCAACAAAATTTTATATTCTCAAATGTGAATGTTTTGCTGATGATTGTTGCTAATATTTTTACTACACAATGCAGTATGGCAGGTGTAACCACAGGAAATGTTGGATACTTGGCAAATGCTATTCACGAGGTCACAAAATCTGGTTAGTCCCGGTTTAGGAGTAGCATCTCATTCTTTGGGCGGCCATATATATTTGCTGAGGACTAATGCAATAAAAAATTGCTCAGCATTTAATTAGAGAAGGAACAATAAGAATAGACAACTTATACATTGGTTGTTTACAATTTATGCTTCCATTCTTCTGTGATTTAGGGGAAGAGTTAGTCTTGGAAGCATCTGGTTTGTGTAAAATAAATTGACCCTTGATAAACCTTATTTTTTTGCTGAGCACTGTAGCTCAAGCCCCCTATTCTTCCATATATTGGATTTTTTTTGTTTTAATAAGTATACTTTCATGGTGGTACTAATTCTGTTAAACACTATAGTCTGTAAGACCAAGTAGCAAGTTCGAGTTTCACACAGATTTAACAGCTCTTCTTGTACCTAGGTAAACTATAACATAGCAGACACAAGGTTGCGTCCTCCGCATGTTCCTTGATATCGTGCGATTTGCCTGTTAAATATTTCGTTTCTCAGTGCAGTTTAGAAAGCAAATCTACAAAGCACAATCTGCAAAGGAATTGATAGTGGAGAGAAATTGTGAAGGTGGATGGTGAAATCTAGTTTCCATTCAAAGACAGCATGAACATAAGGAGAAATAAACACAAGGTTCAAGTGAAAAAGCAAGCCAAACTACTAATGAGCCCTTGAGCTCCTGCTGGGCATTTGGAGCCCCTACCTAGCTAGACATGAATAGAGTGAGTCACCTTTTTATACTCCTAGCTTTCTCGGATCGATCTTTACTATCAAAACAATGTACAGAAGTAGGGAAACAGGATGTTTTAGCTAGTACGAGACATAGTTGACAGAACCACCGACTTCCAGGGTTAAGCCGAAAAGCCACTATATGCATACGTCTTTGCAAGGCGAGAGAAAATCCACTGATAACGCCAGAATGCTTGAGATTATATATTGACTACAAATAACTCCTCCATTACTTTACTTCCATCCACTAACTGAAGACGCCATCCTTGTTTTATGTCATTATATTTACGTTCCAGTTGGATGAGGGAAGCTGAGACCCATTTGCCGTCTCACATGCTCCGGTATCAGCCTGTTGATCAGTTCGGGTGAAGCTCCAGATAACTGTAATTAGATTAAAATTAAAAAGTTGATCAGGAACAAAAAATTGAATACAAACAATAAAGAAATTTTCTAAACATATGTATAGCCCAAACCATTGACCACCAACATCAATTTGAATGGACATCCATAGCCATATGAAACAACTACTCCCACAGCAGAGGTAAATTAAATTAAAAAGGATTAATAGCAACATATAACAGACAAAGGGCGGTAACAATACTAATAATATTAGTTTCTAATATTATATACAAGAAATATCATCAACTACTAAAGGACAGTCCAAAAACCATGAGACATCACAAATATCAGCCACTGCATGCCATTATGATTACGAATTGACAGACACAAGGCTCAGATCGTCTAGATTAGTGTGTTGATGGTCCTGTCTCTGACTTAAGGTGTGAGGCATTCAACAGGGTGGCCTTCAGTGCATAAGCAATATGCAATTATACATTCCGGGGTCATTAAAATGCATGATAAGCAGGTAACAACTATGACTCGCACTTCTCACATAGAGCAGTTTATTTATAAACAAAATTAATGAGATGGAGACATACTTCCTGTTTAAAGTTGAAAAGAGGAGGCAAAGGGCGACCATTTGGAAGGCGGGTATTGGGTTCACGAAGCTCATCAAAGAAAGGATGTGCACATGCCTCAAGCTGCAATAACAAAACAAAGTCAATCAGGAAATGGCCACCAAGAAAAATAGTATATTATATAACTGTTGAACTGGACACAATAGAATCTCAATCAGGCAGAAGCTGCAGCTGAGACCCACAATATAAGACACTATACTGTAGTGGGATTGATTAATTTTTATTGGGAAGTCATAACATCAACAAAACTTTGATGATGAAATGAGCTTCTAGTAGAGACATATATTCCATCTCTGTCAATAGATGAAAGTCCAACTCACCGCAGTACATCGAAGACTTGGTGAATACTGAAGCAGCCGTGAAGCAAGGTCAATTGCTTCAGGAGGCATTCGTTTGTGGAAAACCTGAATCAAGGAACATTGCAATAAATACGCAAATAAAAGAACTTGCTGAAAACAAAACAATATTGTTGACAGTTACAGATTGACTTGCAAACAAAGAAGCAAGCCCTGTCAGCAAATGAAAATACAACATACATAACAATTTTAGAGAATCAAAAGGAGGCCCAAGCTTTTAAACAAATACACTCATGTTTAGAACGCTTGAGTGTTTGCATGAGAGCTCTTGTGTGCTTCATGAGTGAATCTCTCCTATGTATCAGAAAGCTCCATTTTGGAGACTCTTATCTCCCAAATGTAAAACATTTAAACAATGAAGATGTTAGTAAAGCTTAGTAACAACAGCATCTTCATCCCATAAAGATTAGGAACTTGCACAGTTGTAGAACTAATTATGAATTCCATGAAGTACCATAACACACTGAAGGCGCTAATGGACCTAAAAGATTAAGCTCATAAAAGATTGGCTTGGGAGGTTAATTTTTATTCCAGTTAAAGTGCTATAGCCCAAACCATTGGCTGACACTGAAGGCACTAATGAACCTAAAAGATTAATCTTTATTCAGGTAGAAGCTTTATCCTGCTCTTGAATTTAAGTCCATTCACATAACAACATCAGGCCATTTCCATGTCAAACAGAGAAATCAGTTAACTGCATACCTTGTGCCAAGGGTGGGCTTTAATCTGAGGAAACCTAAAATCTGTATAATTTGGATTCATGCATCTAATTTCTTCTCGAGTTGGAGTACCAAGAACCTACAATAAGGCCACTCAGACATGATCAGATGATTGTTTGAGCTGTATAAACCTCAAAAAATCAAAGATATATGAGCTTCACCTTGATAATTTCAACAAGTTGGTCCACCGCATTTTCGCCTGGAAATAAGGGCTATGAAAAGAAAATTATGAAATCATGAGTAAAATATACAAGTAAATGAATAAAACTTAAGAATAGCTTACAATATAAATTTTAAAAGCAGTAGATTCAGGCAGTGTATAAATTGCCAAGAAAGTAAGTAACCTGGCCTAGTAGAAGCTCAGCAAGGACGCAACCAGCAGACCAAATATCAATTGATGTTGTATATTCGGTTGCACCAAATATGAGCTCTGGGGCTCGATAATATCGAGAGCATATATATGATATATTAGCTTCTCCCTTGACCTGATACCACGCCAGAAAAGAGAAGATCATTCAAACAAAAAGATCTATCCAAGATTACTTCTGCTTATCAGTATGGGTAAAACAGCATTCCAACAGATATTATTGGCTGAACAAACTTATCCATACCAAAAATAAAGAATAAAAAGAACATGCAGTAAATCTGCTGCTGCAACAGGTAGTTGCAGAATATTTTGCACTAGGACTTTACAGATGAGGTGGACATCACCTGGAACCCAAAAGCTTAAGCCAACAGATCAAGGGCTGACTCCTATATAGAACTCCTTCACTTATCTTACTATCCTTATTAGGGCGTGTCAGTTAGTGACAAACTTGTTTTTATACAAGAGCCTTTCAATCAACCACATGTGCAACACTTAACCAGTAGGATACTGCTCTATCATGAGGCTAAAAAATCATGGATGTCCGTCACTGTTTGCTCTAGTGTGAGCAGAAAAGATCTACTCATCAGCTCTCACCACAGAAAAAGGGTAAAGTAATGAGAGTCTAAAGGACTTGCTGCCACTTGTGCCCGGCCAAACCATTCAGCCACAAGTTAGTGCAGTCGCCAGTAGGGGAGTCTTTACACCAGAGCTTAAAGAAGAAAATGTTCTTCATCCCAAAAGCTTAAACTAAAGGATCGTGAAACAATCCTCTTATTTAAATCCTTCACTTGTCTTAATCAGTCAATGTGGGATTTACTAATACACACCCACTCATTTTCAGCAAAACTATAGAGAAGTGATGTTCTTCTCTGTCTCTCTCTCCCTCATATACAAATGGTGATTTCCAAAAATGGCACTGGCCTGTATAACTCAATAAGAATGCATTAAATCCCACCAACCAGCCATGCTATTCTCTGTTTTATTGAGACTTTGATAACAAGGAGATGCACATAGATCCATGATTGGCATGTCAGGGCATCACTATGTTGTTTCTAATTTTATTGTAAGATTTAATGAAACATTTGAAAGAACTGAAGGGGGAATGACGATGAGCACGTACCAAAACTTTTGCACTTCCAAAATCACAAAGTTTAACCTGGTGGGTGAGAGGATCAACCTACAGAATGTACATAAATATAAGGTTGAGAAAAACAGTTATAGTCACTGAACAGATGCTTATAAAGGTCAACATACCAAAAGATTTTGTGGCTTCACATCCCTGTGGCAAACCCCAGGAACAGCATGAATATATGCCAGCCCCCTAAAAATCTGAAACATAACTTAACTATCAAGATTTAAGAAGGAACTGAAAGTCCTGAAAAGAGAATTGAGGAGGAAAAAGTCCATACTTGATATGTATAAAGTTTCACATAGATGAGGGGCATCCTCTGGTTCATACTACTATAATGCTTCAGAACCCGGTACATAGTCTCAGGGACATACTCCATGACCAAATTCAGAAACAGTTCATCTTTACTTGTTGTGGAGAAGAAACAATGCTTCAGAGAAACCACATTTGGGTGATCCATCAAACGCATTAACTGCAGCTCACGGTTTTTATACCGCCTGTCCTGCAAAACCTTCTTTATAGCCACTGTCTCTCCAGTCTCCAAGCATTTTGCCTTAAAAGGTTCACAAAAGAGACTCAGGACACAAGATTAGGGAGAAACTTAGCTGTAGTGAACTAATAAGTCTGTAGCCTGTACCTGGAAAACAATACCAAAGGATCCAGTACCAACAACACGCTCTGCCATGTAGCTAATGGTCTGCAAGGAACAACAAGGGAAACACCATCAATAAATGATGCCACTTAAGCAAGTCATATTCTTAGACACAAGCACTTGTTAGGACTGGAAATAGACATATTATATCGAACTACAATTTTTTATGTAATATTAATTATTTATCATTTAATCCTTGAACTTCCAAAAAAGAAAAAATCATAACACATTTTATGCTTGAAAAGAAGTTAGAAATATAGTTTGCAGATATCTTCAAAGCCCCAAAAAAGGTAACAATAACCGGCTCCTAACCCGTTTGGGTTCGCCATTTTTGCCTCCTATGGTGGTAGATATAATGTGACCAGTGACTGCATCATTGCTCTCAATAACTGCAGCTGACATTTCCTGCAATTTTCAGTAACATAGAGGATTAACAAAGGTAAAAATGACAGCCAGCTTACAAATTCAATAACTAAGACGCTTATTCCTATCTATTAATTGCATGTCGGACACTTGTTTAGGCAAAATTGCGGCCACGGTAACCTGTAACCGACAAGAGTTAGGCAGCTAAAGAAGAAGCCATCTTACTTGACAGGAAAACCACACAAAAAACATGTGTACAATGCGCACAACATTCTGTGAAAAAACATTTACAACATTAATCTTTTTCCAATAATCAACTCCCTGCATTTCTACCACATCCATTAATAATGTATGTAAACACATTTATGTAGACAACTATATGTGTGAGATTTTTAGTGAGTTGCTGGCGTTGATACCTGGCGAGCAATCACGACACTTGATGTCTTTGTTGAAAACTATGAAGCAATCAATAAGGATCAACATTTATCATCCCTTTACCAACATTTAAAAGCATAAAACAGAGAACAAACAAAATGGAAATTAATGATAACAAGTTGATACTATAAAAGGACTGAGATCAACCACAAGCTTAAGAAAGGAAAATAGACCATAAGGTAGAATTAAAAGATATCTTGACAATGTGAGATAGAAGAAAGGCAAAAACAAAGATCTTGACAGATATTTTAAGTATAATAAAAGTAACATTTAAAGACCATCAATCACAAGAAAGAATCACATGCCATGTAAAGCTTGTATCCCAAACAAGTTACTATGACAAAAGAATCAAAGAACATTCACTTGATGAAGCAAACTGCTACAGATTGAAGAACAATCTACCCAAAGATAAAGTAAATAAGCAAAAAGTTTCACAGAAATTATAACTGTTTAGAGGGGGAAAAGAAGCACCCACCTGAGAACAAAGATAGGCTTGTGAAAGAATAAGAGATCTAAAAACCAAAAAAAAAAGTACCAATACACTACAAGTAAACAGTGCTTAAAAATCCCAGAAAACTTAAATAACCAAGAAAATTAGAAGTACTTACAGAAACTTAAAACACTGAGAGTGAACTCAAACAGTAAAGACTATTAAGGCTGTTAATCATACCATTCAACAAATAAACAAAAGCAAAATTCAACTAACTCCCTATTATCCAGCGTTAAAAAAAAATCAAATAAAATAAAAGAGTAAAGAACTTCCCCTTTCTCCTCAGCTTGACTTTCCTAAATTATCATATCAAGATTAAGATCCCTAAAATAAAACTCAAAAACAAATGAGCAGTGTGCAACAGTACACTTCACAAAAAACAGAAAACAAAAAGAAAAAAAAAAGGCAAAATGAACCTCAAAGTCAGCACAATCACAAACAGAGTAAAGAACAACGACGCAGATCGCCTAAAGTCCGAGTAGAAACAACGAGAAGAGTAGATCTAAATTCAAAGCAAGCAGCAAAGAAAACAGAAATATAAGAGAACAAAAAAAAGAGAGAGAGAAAGACCTTGTCAGAGTCCAAATCGGAACGGCGTACTTTCACAGGGTCATTGTCCAAGTGAGGATGAGGTTGGGGTTGTTGCGGTTGCGGTGGTGGTGGTGGGTGAAGCTGTGGTGGCTGAGGCTGAGGCCCCAGAGGCAGTGAAGCCATGTGGGTTACAGCTACTTCCTTGCTTTCTCTCTCCTCTGTCTCCTTTTTTTTTCTATTTTGGTTTTTGTTACTTCACAGTTCACATTTTACATTACATTTCCTTTCATTACATTACATTACATTAACAAACAAACAAGACAACACTACTTTTTGGCTGCACCCACGCGATTGTTCACTGCTGTGCTCTCCACGCTCCAATCCTCTTTCTTGATCCTTTTCCATTTTTTTTTTTTTTTCCCTATCTTTATCCGTTGGTGATTAATTTTGAGCTACGTCCATTAATATTGTTGATCTTCATCTTCCTAATTTTATAATTATCTGATTTAAAAAGTCTTTGGGTAAGTAATCAGGACGATTAATATATTGTTTGATGCATTAATTTATGTTTATAGAAGTAAAATTTGTAAAAAACAAAACTAATTATTCATCTTCAAACAAAAATAATAAGAAGACAAATTGATATATATTAAATATGGATGGTTAGTTTTTTTTTTTTAATCAAAGGTATTTAGATTAGTTTTCGTACATCTCGATTAATCTTCGTGAGAAATTAACACAGTACTTCATCATCACGATCTCTCACTATATATGTAAAGATGATTTACTTGTTTGGTAATTATTGTATGATGATTGATATAAAATATATATTATATAATTTGCTTATTTTTTTTAACTAAGGTATTTAAACGTATTTTAACTAATTTTTTAGAGAGATTAGCGTAATAATCCATCGACATAGCATATCACTTAAATTGTATGTTTATTCACATAATTACCAATTTATCGTATGTGTTACTCACGCATGGAAGGATTTGTTAATTACTATATGATAATGGGTAGAAAATGTGTATTATATCCATAGTAGTGTTCCTGTTCCAATTATAATAATCTTTCTAATTATGTATGAAGCTAGATCCTCGTCTAAAATAGGAGAACAAAACGAATCAAAGATGAAAGAGTCTTTATGCTATACTTATATTCTATGTCACATTTTTCATGTTGATTACATTTTGCTATCTACTTTTTTAATAAAATAATAATTTAATTATTAATATTATTATTTTTGGGAATGCGGTAACTAAAACTTGGTAGGTATGGATTATGGAAGGACAAGAAAATAGGAAATGAGTAGATCTGGATCTAATCAAAAATGTAATGCGCCCCAACTAGTTAACAAATTGTAGTGTAATTTGACTGAAGCAACAATTATAGAAGTCCCATTAGAAATGTGATCATAATAATGTCCATTCCCAAGTTCTTCATCTGCCAAACCCAGGCTTAACGTTGAGATCATAAAAGATTTTGTCTACCATGCAGCATGCTGCCCAAATCTTTTATTACAACACTTTACTCATTACTTATGCTCCAAAATTTATGTTTATCATTGTTTTTTGTGAAAAATTATAATTTAAACGACAATCAAAATTATCCAAACGTTTCCAGTGGTGTCGAGATACCATGTATCTTGACGAGATGGGCCACATGGGTCCACCCGTAGTGTACACTGAATGCAATTGTTTTGGACTCAATTGGGGAAACTGGGCATCGACACAGGCCCATTCCTAAAGTTAAAACACTTTTCGAATGAAAAATCCTCCAATAATTATAACATTTTTTTATGGTTTGTGAAAATTATATCTTCTAACCCAATAGACTTATTTCAGATCTTATTTTCTTGTAAGCTTAAGACAGAACAGAAGGGATGCCAAGAAACTTTTTGCATTAAACACAAAATCACTTTATAATTAAACACTTAAACTTCAGCTTAATTTGATAGCCTGATACAAGTAAGAAGATGAAACCTAAGAGTATCTCTCTATGATCTTGACGAGAGATCTCTTTTCAATACAGAAAAATTATTCAATCATTATACTTTATATGTAGCTCAATCAATATTCCAGAAACTAAATCAGTTCAGCACCCTGCAGCTCCTTCTGATCTCCCCATTAGTCCCTGTGAGTGGACTAATATTCCCCATTTTCACCATAGCAGCAGCAAAGTCACTGAAAAAAGTAGCACGATTAGTACTGTAAGTCCTCACAAGTGCATCCTGAGATCCGCCATTGAAGAGTTCCTGGTCAGAGTGAAGCAGTCCACGTCGGTTCACGAGGCTCTGGTAATAGTTAAGATCGAACTGGGCCGGGGTTCCGTCAAGAGGAGCCAGATTGTTATCGCCACCAGAGGCGGGGCAGTTAGCTCTTCTAGTTCTGGCAAAAGCTGGGTCGATATTGGTTTCGTTGTAAATGCGATTACGGAATGCGACACACCGTGAAAAGCCGAGCGTGTGTGCGCCGGAGAGCGCGGTCATGTCACGGGCGTTTAAGCCTTTGGCAGCGAACTGGGAAATGAGAGTCGAGAGGCTGGCGAATGGTGATGGGATTTGAGAGTTAGCGGCATTGATGTTGGCTGTTCTTGAATCTCTTCGGCCGAGTGGCACTGTCCATGTAGGTCCTCCTTGCTGTAAATTAAAATGTTTAGTTAATAAATTCTGTCGTGGTTTATTTCTCATTAATTGTATCAGGATTCAGTAGAGTTTAGTTTATAGCTAAGATGACTTAAGTAACTCTATGTTAATCATATATTCATATTATATATATGTCTAAACTTTAATTAATTAACATATGGTTTATCCGTTGACTCACTGTGTGTAACTTTTAAAACTTTCTGTAATTTATAAATAAACCTTAAATATTTATTTTACAAAATTCTACCAAATCATCATTAATTGAGTAAATTAACAGTGATCTATTTATATATATATATGATATGATTGAAGATTATTTCCAAGAAAAATAAAGGATTAGAGATATAAAAAAAAATTTTAGATAAAATTATTATTATTATTATATTAACTTTTGTGTTGTAGGTCAACAAGTCAACACCCACCTAAACCATTATAGTTGACTATGTGCAAGTGGAACATTTCCATGCATGCACAAGCAATTGAAAAGGCTACAGTAAACACATTCTATCATTTGCATGCACAAAAACGTTGACATCCATTGACTTCCACGATGCATCCATTATTAGAACTAGTCTGTATCTTAATTTATATAAATATTATTTTTATTTAATTTTAAAATTAAATAACATTTTAATACTGACCAAAATGACTCCTTCTCGAGTTGCAAGAGCCAGGATATCAGCACATGAAACGGTGGCGTTGCAGGCGGCTTCCACCTGAGTTTTAATGGTGTCTATCGCTTCGAAACCCCTGGTTGACTGGTTTGGTATTGCTGTCTTTTCGCCAGTAAAACTGCTTGTGTCGTCTAGTAGTAACGATGCATCGCAACCCTGCAAGGAGATTATAAAAAATGATAAAAGATTACCACTCGAACAAGTATCCATATAAAGTTTATCGATAGAAACTTCTATCGTACTATTGAATAGCCGGAGCATGAAATACTGGTTACGGTATTAATGCAACACGTATAAGAACCTTCGTTTTACCTCTGGTGTGCAATCATGTCAGTTGTAACGTGACAAAACAATAGAAATTAAACAGATATGTTTTGCAGCAAATATGATTGATCTAGATAGTAATATTGGTGAAGAACACAAGCATCATGCAATAATATGGCATCGGGGATTTGGGTTCATACTTGTACAAAACAGTCATGGAAGAATACGCGAAGAATAGAGGCAGGAAGCCGAGAATCTCCAGCACTAGCTTTCCTCATTGCGTTGCGAACAATGGTTTGAAGATTAGGGCAGCTGGTTGCATAGAAGGTCGGAGAAAGTTGTGCATTGGCAGAACAAGCTAAAAGGGATAGTAGAATGGAGATAATAAGACAAAAGTGGGTTAAGGAAGCCATGAGTAGAGTAAAAAACCTAGTGAAACAAAGCTCGAAAATTAAGCTTAATTAATCAACTAATTGCTTTCTGGTGTGAGTAAAGACCTTGAGAAACTTGTCTATTTATAGGCATAAATGAATTATCTTGCATGGATAAAGACAGAGCAAAAAAAGAGTGGAAGACAGATGGGTAGCTACAGCTTGTGTTGTGACTTGTGTGTGTATGTGTTAAAATTTCAAACTTAAACGCCATTACGCGTTTTCATTATTCTGACGCACTAAGAGAACTGGGCCTGGGAGATGCTTCAAGACAAAAAAATCATTGTCTCTCAAGTCTCAACAGTAACCAAAGGTAGCAATATATTGACTTGCTTTTTATTAAAAAAAGATTTATGTCATACAAAAGAACAAATTAAGATTGTAATTGAAATATAAATGATTAGGTGCGCTCTAATTATTGGCAATTAGTCACAAGTCATATACCCAGAGCCACCACGTTTGATTTGTTCAACATCTATAACCGATATATATTTTATCATATGAATTTAATTAATTGGAAATAATCACAGTTGAAGTCAAATAAAGTTGATTAATGACATACAATATTGTGATGTATCATGTCTCTACTCTACTTAGTGTAACTATTACTTATAGACGTTACTGGTATGAATAATACTACACATACATTATTTCTTATATATATATAAATTATTTAATTATATTTTATCACATAATAATATATGTATCGTAAAGTTGTATACATATATTATACCTAATGGATAATATTACACTTATAAAATTTATACATAAATAAAGTGATATATCATGTCATAATTGAGAGAGTGTTTTGACTTTAATTAAAAAATTAACTTTACAAATACACTCTCATATTCATGATATGACACATTATTTTATTTATGTATGAACTTTATAAATGTAATATTATCTTATTTAAGATATCTTGATCTCGTTATGGATTTGGTATGGAAACGTTAATTATGAAACATACTCCACTTGTATTTTTTTATTATATTTTTTTGGATTTTTTCTAACTAATACTGAACTATTAACTCAACTTTTAATAATTAACTTCGGAATATATAATTAGTCAAGGGTCAGATACAACAGGATGAATAATTGAATATATAATTTTGTTCACTTATTGGTCTGATAAGTTTGGCCCCCTGTAAATCATTAGAATGGTTTCATGTTAACGACTTTTTCCCACCCAAGCTTTGCCTTAACTTTCTTTTCTACTCAAAAAGTTTTTAAATATCAATTTACTACCAAAAGTTTATATTCGGTTTATTATTTAGAAAACACTTTTTGATTCAACAGTCAATGAAGATAAACTTAATCAAAGTTGTTAGGACTTTTAAAAATGAGTTATTAATAGGTCTTTTGGTAGTGACATGTTGAATTTTGGTGATCGAGATTAGTCAGAATTTGACTTGTGAGGAGCGACTATGTGTTCCAAAAATCATTCAATTGCTAGTCATTGACAAGGTTGACAGGAGCAAGGTTTGAGGAGTTTTAGTGAGTAATGATTAAGGAAGAGAATTATGATGGTGTTAGTTATAACAATACTAGAATCGATCAACGATTGATCGAAATATAAACTTTAGGTAGTAAATTAATATTTTGAAACTTTTTAGGTGAAAAAGTTGGCAAACCTTACGTGGGAAAAAGTCGTTTACTCTAGGATTATGGTCAAATTTTGGACCATATTTTGAGGGATAGAGATATCGGTGAATTAATTATTCTCAATTTGGATTTTTATTTATTTAATTAACATACTATAAGGGCAACTTTATTACCATATTATGGAGGGCAATGTTGAAAAACAAAATATTTCCTTCCATTTCCTCGCTAAATAGTATGATGAAAAAAAAAACTTAAATTTCAACAATATTAATTGCTAAGCCCATTTATTTATGTTTTCTAACAACATTTGAATAGAATTTGTGAAAAAATATTTTGAGTTGAGTGGAGTTATATTTAATGGAATATGATTTGAATTGGAAATGTGTTTGGTAATTTTTTTTAAAAAGGTTTTTGAGTATATATTTGAAAATATTTAATTATTTTTTAACCCCTAATATTTGTTAAATTATCAAACACCCACAAAATAAAAGTTTAAAATTTGACGAATGCACCCCCACCTCAAGAGGTTGCCGACGATCCGGTCAGCCGTGAGCCAATAAGGCCATTTCCAGCCAGATCTAGGCCAATATGGCTCATAACAGCGCACTGTAGGCCGCAGGCTGTCCTCTTATGCGTGGGGGTGTATTTGTTAGTTTTAAACTTTTATTTTTATGAAATAAAATTAGAAAAATGTTTTAATTTAAATTTGAAAAAATATTTTGAATAAAATAAGATTTATGAAATATTAAAATAAACATGTATTAGATAACATTGGATAAAATAATAGAGTTTGATAAAACTGTAAAAAATTAAAACAAATGCAAATTCCACTGTGATAAGAAAAAGAATAATTATGCGAAAGCAAACTCACGATATAATGGTTTGATTTTCTCACATAATAGGACACACAACTGCACACGAAGTCTTACTGTCTTAAAACGTTCTGACTTTAAAGACAATTTAACACAGCTTACGGGTGATACAGCTTTGTCAAAATATCTGCAGTACTAGTAGATAGTTAGCGATAACCTGTTCCAGTAAGACATGTCCAATCTCCAGGACCGAACAAGAAGTTGACATGAAGAAGAGAACAAAGGTTTTAATGGATGTTTGAATGTAATAAAACAATTAATTCATTATAGCTTAATATATTCATAAAAATTTGAAAGACACATGAAAGCGAAGATAAATTAAAAAAAAAAGGAGACAAATTTGAGTTGAAATGAGAGAAAAAGATAACGTTTTAGTAGACTTTTTAAGTATGAAACGAGACAAACAAACATTTTATTTACGTTTGTCTAATGAAATCGAAGACTTAAGAACCAATGATCCACTAACGTTATCCTAAAATTTCGCAAATATATTTCAGTCAGGACATAATCTTTATATAAATATAACTTGAATTATATCTTTAAAAGGTATGTTTTCTTAGATTAATGCCAGTAAAAGGTATTAGTACACACTTCAATTCTTCTAATTAGAGGCCATAAATATTCTAGTTCTGGTCCATACAGATGACTAAAGAACAGATAAGCTAAAAGGAGCCACACCCAGATAAATAAACTTGTTTTATTTAGTTTCACCCGCTACCTTTACACGAGTCCCGCGTGTTTCAGCCGCTAGCTCTACTGAGATCCTGTAAGGGTGAGTTAGCTTGAAAGCTTGGAGAGCTGCCTACCTTGGAAGTTGACCTGTTATATTTCACCAGTGGGACTAGTGACTGCACCACATCTGCCATTAATGGCCTGTAGTCGGCCTCTGGCTGCACACACATTGCAGCAATCGCAGCCACCTGAATAACCTCTTTCATTGAATATTGACCCTCCAATGCTGGATCCATAATCTCTACAATCTTCTCTCTGTCTGTCAACCTAGGCAAGGCCTTTCGCAAACATAAAATAAGAAAATAAAAACGATAAGGAATAATTTACAAAAAAGGGACCATATATTGGCAAGCATACTAATAGTTGACAAATCTAAAATAATTAAGTCAATAAATGAAGATTTGTGTTACATGAGACCCCTAGGATGTGGGCCATTCATGTGATTAATTTTTTTTTGGTTAACAGTTGTGTGTGAATGTGGAAGATCAGAATCATACTGATTTCTTCCTACAAATTTAAGATATTATAAATGTGGATGCCAAACATAGAATAATTGAGCATAATCAAACCTTATAATCAGCCAAAGTGTGAAATTCTATGTAACATAGAGAGCGACTGATTATATGGTCTTAAAGTAAACAAAATGCAATTAATGATCCTGATACTATGAACTATCATTTTATTAAGCTCAGATTAACAGGAGAGGAAAGAAGAGAAACCAACCCAAGATACAAGAACTCCTTCACCAGGTGGTCTCTTCATATCAACAGGTACTCTGCCTGTAAGCAGCTCTAAAAGGACAACCCCATAGCTGTAGACATCTGATTTAGTTGTGAGATGCCCAGTCAATGCATACCTGCACAATAAACAAATCCATTGGTAAATTGAGTTCAGAGTTGATATATTTATATACGCATTCAAAATATATACAAATACCAGTTACACCATCATAAGATTAAATAACGAACAAATACTATTGCCATTGAATAAGATTAAGTTTGATGGTCCATACTCAGGAGCCACATATCCCTGGGTGCCCAACACTCGAGTTGAAACATGTCCACCGGCTTTGTCAGATCCAAGCTTGGCCAATCCAAAATCAGAAACTTTGGCACGGAAATTTTTGTCCAACAGGATATTGCTGCTCTTAAAATCTCTGTGAATCACTGGGGGAGTAACTTGTTCATGGAGATATTCCAAACCCTTAGCAGCTTCAAGAGCTATTTTCAAACGGGTTTCCCAGTCCAATCTTGGGGAAGCCGAGTTTGTAACTGCATGTTTAAACTTCCCCAGTAAATTTTCCAAAAAGAAACAGATACAGAACTAACTTAAACATTCTACTATTCTAAAACATAAAATATTCCTCTCATTTATAGCTAATAAACTAATTAATAAATGTCATACACCAATCTATATATCTACCTATACATATAATATAATCCTAAAACACTTGCTATTTAAACACCACGTAGAATTTTAGAAACTCTATAATTGTTACTAGTGTGTCTGCTTGTTAATCGTTTAGGCTATTTTGTATTATTAACAACATATATCTATATAACTACATACATTCAATGTTTTGTGAATGGTTGAAAGATGCAAGATGAAATGCTAAAAAATTAAAGATGATGGGAGTTAAGTCATTGAATTTGAGGTGTTTATAGTGAATTTAATTAGATTAAAAGATGAGTTATGAATATGAAAAAATTGAGTATGTGAAGAGTTGTTTATAAATATCTCTTATATTCATTCATCACATTTTTTTTTATCTTCACTCATTCTATTGAAAGAAAATACTAGTTAGAGAAATGTGTTCTTTTTGAAAAAGTTTGTGTTGAGCAATTTGTGTAGAATTGTTGTCAACCAAACCAAGAAATTGTTAGACTATTGTATCTTGGAGGGGACAGATTAAAGTCTTTCTCTATTACATTGATTATTTAAGTCTTGTTAATCGTAAAGGGCCCGAATCTCTTTAAAGAAAGCGAGATATTCGTACCTCAATCTTTTAGTTCTTCATGTAATCTTTATTATTCTTCATTGTATCTCTTTGTAATAAAATTATTATTTTATTTTATTTTCACAAACTGTAACTTGCATTTTTTTTTAATATATTTATTATTCATGAAATGTTGGAAGATGAAAAATGAAAGGTTGAAAGATGATGGAAGTTAAGTCATTGAATTAAAGGTGATAACGATAATAATGTAAAAAACATTGCATAAACATACCCGCACAACGCGCGGGCTTTAACACTAGTTAGACAGTAAATCTCTACTCACTTTTGATAGCAGTAACCAAACCACATCTCGTAATATCTCAAACAATATCAAGACAGTTAAGGGCCCTACAATTAAGTTTACATGCGGAAAATACTCGCAGAAGGCTCAAGCACGTTGCTAAATTTTGGCGCAAATACAATCAGTTCATTTTACGTGAATGACTTTCTTGTGAGTGAAGATACTACATTTTGTTTAGTTACTAAGGTTCTATTAGCAAGCTCACAATTTACTTTTTCTTTTCGTTTTTTTTTAATAAGAGGGAAGCTCAATAAAAAAAATTTAACTAGCAAACAGTACAGAGGAAATTAAGAGAATGCTCAAGAACATCAAGAATATAAAGGATGTTACCAGGAGTTCTTCAAAAAAAAATTAGCTAATGAGAGGACACATTTAACAATGTTAAGAATCAATGCAAAGAAATTTCAGAGTAATCATCTTGGGGAGAGACAGTGATCAGCTCTTGGTTTCATTTTCCTCATGATTCACCAGAACATCTACCCTTAACGTTTTAATACCAAATCACCTTCCAATCAGTTGATTCAGAAATGCTTTTTATTAGAGCTTGGTACTCTTTTAGAGCGGTGACTTCACTTAATTAAAAATTAGATTAGGCAGAGAATAAAGAACAGAAAACTATAATCAACAAAGTTAATAAGGTAAAGAACGGCATACATGATTTAGCGACGGCCTACAATGAGGATGAAGACAACAGAAGAAATACTTTAATTAAATGGTAAAAGATTCAGAAACTAAAAAACCAGTTACCATTCATAGGGTACAGATGTTCCTGCAGGCCACCGTTTGCCATGAACTCATACACAAGCAATTTACGACTATTATCTGAACAATGACCGAGCAAAGCCAGCAAATATGGTGAATGCAGCCGACTAAGCAATTCCACCTATGATTGAAAATTTGAAATATTACCAATCAAAATCCCAATATGTTTCAGGCAATCCCCAAATGACAACACATCATGTAAAATGCTTCATTCAATTGCAGAGAATGTGAGAAGAATGAACAAAAAGAAGACAGGAAATTTCATTTTAACAAAAACAGCAAAAGAAGACAAAATGTTTATCTAGATCAAACCTCCATCTTAAATTCATCCTCTCCCTGCTTTCCAGCTTGATCCATCAATTTAATAGCAACTTTCCTCCCGTTGCTAAGTACTCCCCGGTACACTAACCCAAACCCACCATGCCCAACCACATTTGACTTGCTGAAACCACCGGTCGCTGAATGTAACTGCTTGTAAGTGAACACCTGAAGTCCTTTATCAGTTGTAACTTGTAAATTTCCCAGGCCACCTCTGTCCTCATGATCAACTCCTTCAAAGGCAAAACCGAAGCATTATTTATCCAGCAAAGGTAGATAGCAATAGTAAAGTCTCTGGTTACTCTTTAGGTGAAATTAAGTAACAACATAACACAAAGATACTCAAAACATCAAATTTAGTTCCATCCTCAGACAATAACTATCTTCCATTTTTTTTTTTAAATTTGTATAAGTTAAAGAAAAATAAGGTTTGAAGTAATTAAAAAAAAAAATCACAGGTACACTTATTTAATTAAAAAAAAAATCAGAACCTCAAGATCTGATTTCACACAGAAGCTTGTAGTGAAAGAAAGTAGTAAAAACAGCAGCCTCACCTCTGGCTGGTCACTGAAAAAAATTGGGTTAAAACTTAAAACAAGGAAAAAGCGGTTCCTGTTTAAGTAGTTTTTTTTCTTCTCAACATCCAAATAGTGGGTAAGAAAGAAAACTCCAAACCACAACAAGAAAAGCTAAAATTTTGTTCCCCATTTCCAGTAATACAATGCCTGACACATAAATTTAAAATGTGACTTACTTTGGAGGTTGTTTAAGCGCTTAGAGACCTTGTTACGTATATAGCAGTAGTAGCTGAAAGCGACAAGCAAAGAAGCCACGGCAAGGGAAGCCAGCACCACAATAGCCACTAATGCGGTGCGCTCTTTTCTTCTGTACTCTTCTTCTTCTTCCATTTTTTTAAGTCAGGTTTGATTAAAACCCTAACCCTAGAAATTTGAGAAGCAAATGGAAGGGGAGAGAGAGTGTGTGAGTGAGAGAGGAGAGAGTTTGAACTTTGAAGAAGGTTGGAGCCTGGGACTGTGTGTGTCCTCTGTTTGTCCGATTTGTGGCGCGGAGAATAGTTAAAACTTAAGAGTGTGTTTTTACAATAAAGTCCCTGTAATTTATTGTATTGTTGTTTCATAGGTGATTCTTCAATACACAAATTCTCTCAAATTATTACTACTTCTAATTGTTCTGTTTTGAAATAATAAAAACCATAAAGACTTAAATAAATAAATATGAGTGATAACATGAGACAAAAGTAATACGTAAACTGAGATATTTAAAATTTAAATTCCATAAATAGATTTAATTTTGTTATCTTGCATCTCATCCCATCTTACCTTCATTCTAGAAAAAGAAAATATTATAGAAGCATCTTCTAGTGGAGAAAAATGAAAATGAAAATGAAAGAGAAAACTGAAAACATGCAAAAGGAAAAACAGGAGTGTTGGGGTGGGTCACGTTTGGGAGAGTTGATTGGACAAGAAATAGTGAACGGAAGGCAGTGGTTATATTTAGATTGTTAATAAGACAATATGAGCCCAATCCCCCATGTCTGAAAAGTGGCACTATCCCAGAAACGAAACAATTGCTACCCCACATGTACGAGTCTGATTCAACTGAAGCTCAGAGTATTCAATTTTCTTAATGACCCAAAATAAATATGTATCATCTTGTAGGTAATGCTGAAACTGATTTTTCTTTTGCAGTATTATATGTGTATCACCATCAATTTCATACAAAATACATTGAAAATCATAAATTTATTGGTAATCTGGGTAATATCAATACATGGCTTCGGAGTTCGCATTTACTTCATTTCATGTTTCGCAGAAGGAAGAAATATTGAAACGGGCATAAAAAAATTCCCTTTTGACATTGGGGTGAAAATGGCTTCAAATTCAAAGTAATGCTCCTTCTGATTGTTATAAGTTACAATTATTGGATTTAAAGGGCCAAAAAACTCCGAATCAATGAAAAGGAAAAGGGCAAAATAAAAAATGGCTCCAAAGCAAATTATAACCTCCTCAAATGCAAAACCTAACTATGTTAAGATGATCAAAACATTACAACAGAATTTATGTGAAACTAAATTAACATTCACATTCAACCAACTACTTTCCTGTATTGGCCATTTGAAGAGAATCCTGATACCAGAAGGGGAGCATTCCCTTTCAAATAATTGTTCGATCAACGAGCAACTTTGCTGTAGTGATCTAAAGCTCTGGATAGTGACTGTATAGAAACCGGGAATGCAGGACCCATCTGCAGATGTAAACCAATGAAATTGGTTATTGTAACATTCCAACAAAATCAACGTCTTTCAGTTCCTCTTAACCAATAAACTTCATATATTTCCTTGTGCATAATGACAGGTATAAGCAAACTTCAACCTTGGAAGTAATACTAATATATCCTATATCGATGTAATAGAAATTAATATATTACCTAACACAACATGATTCCATTTCAAATCCGGGATACATATGTTTAATGAAGAAGTTGGGCCCAAAAAGTGTTGGTCAATAAATTTTCTCCAAACAAATTTTCTCACCTTGTTCAGATTCACCGAGAATACTGCCAACTTACCATGTCTATCATGTCTCATTCAAAAATGCGTCAAATCAAAAGAAAGTTATCCTTTTGGAAATTTTTAATTGCCCTTTTATTTTCCGTAAACAGAATAGGTACTTAAGCTAAAAATACAGTGAATCAGGTTGAAAAATCAAAATCTAAATAGTTTCAGCACATCTCATATACAGAACACTTTTTTTTTTTTTGTTGAATTATATTTTAATGTGTACGGACCCTAGACACTAAAACAAGTTCAATAAGTAGATATTTGAACTTCTGCCACACGACAGCTTGGCGTGAACCTGTCCACGGCCTTTTAGCAGGGCTAGAAATTACGAAAATAAGAAGTTTTTGAATTTGAAATAATAGAAGAGAGAATTACAGTATTGTTGATAGAATAAGTAATTGCATTTCGTGTGTTTTAAGGTCATAGAGGTGTGAAACTCAAGGGACAGAAAGCTGGAATGTTATGGCAGTAGCAAAAATCTAGAGATATATGGCTATTTTGAAGCTTCTTTTGCTTGTTAAATTCCAAATTTGAAAACCTTGGTGCTTCAAATTGAATAATATGTTTTGCTTGAAAAAATAAACATTAGTTAAACTAACCTAAGAGAAAGCCGTTTCAGTACTGCAGGATGCACAAGAAAGTTGTACAGAGTCTTGTTGACAAGGAAGATATGAAGAAATCATGTTCTATTCTTTATCAGTCTTAGAATTGGATTAGGAAATCAATCAATAATATATGAACAAAAAGCATTATATTCTTTATCGGTCTTTGTAAATGGAATAACAAATCCACCATACTCCAAAATTACTTTAACCTGGAAGAAAGTACATGAGCTTACCGTGCTACACATATGGAAGGCGTTCACATAACCAGCAAATTTAGAAGCTGTGAAATAGAAGAGGAAGTATATGTTATTGTTAATGTCCAGGAAAAGTTCTCATTGTAAGGCAACAGACTGAATGCAAAAAACATTTTATAAAATATGTTGACATCATGTCATCCAAAGGATTGACACAAGCATGTAACAATACAAACACAACTGCACTATATTAAGCAATTAATGGTGATCTATAAAGGAGTAAATTTCAATAGAACTTTAGCCAATTCTGTCATCTTTAACTGCTTTCAATACCTTGGTAGAGGCATTTTGTTTTGTGACCGAAACAGTTTATTGGTTCTGACCTTATGATTCTGATGCAAGAAAAGAAACACATGCCGATGACACAAAACTCATAACTACATTTTCATAGTCCAGAATCATAAGCCCGCAGTTTTAAGTCATTTCTTTCATGAGTAAAATGAAGGCTTGGAGAAGATCACTATAAAAAGACCTAAATTAATGTCATTTGGGAAACAATGGATATAATACTTGCTACTTACTTTTCTTTAAGCCTGCAGGCTTTGCCTGTAGAAGAGCACTCACAAATGCACCAACATTCTCGCGCAGATGCTCCTCCTTCAGACTCACCTGTAGATGATAAACCAAGGAGAAGGGTAAAGTGAAATAAATTAACTTTCAGCACATGTATAATCCTGTTATCATAAAGCACTGTATTGGGAGATGACGGTACCTTTCCAAGTCCAACATGCACATTAGATGTGTTGTCCATTTTAAACTTAATATGACCTTGTTTCGCTTCTTGTACCGCCCTAGCAACATCATTGGTCACTGTACCTTGCTATACTAGTTATTAGTACAACTATGAACTATTGATGAAGATATTACAAGTCACTCTACATGAAATGAGCGTATAAAAGATGATATACTCACTTTAGGGTTTGGCATCAAACCATGATGATTAAGAATCTTCGATATCTGTAAAATTGGAAAAAGAAAAGAATATCCTCTGAATAAACCATCCATTAATTGGATCAATCACCCAATTCACAAGACCATTTAAATCTAACCTTGAAAAGACGAGGCATGAGTTTACGAGTTGCAAAACACTTATCAACATCAATCTTGCCACTGCCTGCACAGAAGCGAACCCAGGTTTCAAAGCCAAAACATAAAATTAGTTTACAAATATTAATTAAAATAAAAACCAAACCAAGAATGACATTCATCCCAAAGGGATACATAAAATGGCAAAGATAAGTTCATTACTTGCAATTTCCTCGATAAGTTCTAAACCGCCAACAATATCAGCTCCTGAAGCTCTAGCTTCATCAGCATCTGCCCCTTCAGCAAAGAAAGCCACTCTAACAGCCTGACAATTGATTACAATCATCAAATGAACCAACTAAATTGCAACTTAATGAATTTAATATTATAAGGATTAACAAACACCTTCTTATCTCCATGGGGTAGATTCATGGTCCCACGTACCATCTGCCACAAAAAATTAAAAAAAATAACAAAAACTTGAAAGAACACAATTAGAATGATCACATTTAGCCAAAAGAAGTTTGAGATTTATTAACTAGCTGACAAACATACCAGCTCGGTTTTGCGAGGAGGAATAGCTAATCGGACATGAGCTTCAAGAGTTTCGTCGAAATTAGCCTTGGCAGTAGCCTGAACAATAACTCAAATTAGAATACAAAATAAACAAATTCAATAATTTATTATTAAGTGAAGCATCATTTAAACTACACTGACCTTGACTTGCTTAATGGCGTCCATCAAATCAAGAATTGCCTTATTTTCCTTCTTCTTACTCTCGGCCTTAATAAGCATAGGAAACGGCACAACAATCTTCTCCTCCTCCACAGCAGTCCGAACAGACCTCCGACTGAACGACCGATTTTCCAATTCTATCATCTTCCTCTTCCTCTCCGTTTCTTCATTCCTTTCATCTACTTCCGGTTTAATTTTGTCCTCAGGAAGAGGCGCCACGCGTGCCGGGTAGGAAACGGGAGATATCGACGGAACATCTTTCACGTATCGAACGTCTTCACGTGTCAAATCCGTTCTAGCCTCCTGAGTCGGCTGCGGTCTTCTGGGTTGTGGCTGTGGCGGTGATTGTGGCTGTTGTGGTTCGGTTTCGTTGGGGGGTTTTGATTGGTCTCTGGGTTTGGAGGGGTAGGATACTACTTGGATGGTGGGTTCAGATCCTGAAGAATCGTCGCTAGGAGGAGGAATGGATGAGGAGAGAGATCTTTGAAAGATTGAAAATGGAGAAGAGTGGGGCTTCGATAGGGATTGGCGGCGAGCTTGAGAGAGGAGAAGCCTCAGAACTGCCATTTTCTTTTTCAAGTTCAGCTATCACAACCTCAGACTCGGCGGAACCGGAAGACAAAGGGGTTTTTCGGGGTTTAAGCGAATTTGTTCTTATTTATTTATCATATATATTTTTTTTTCTTTAATTATAAATCTTATTAATAAATTATTTTTCTTTATTGTAAACAAAAAGTTTTGAGTTCTCACTTCTCACTTCTCACTTCTCACTTCTCATCAATGTTCATCACATATCATTAGATAGCATAGCACGAAAACCCACTCTACATTTAAACAATTTCAGTTTTAATACTTATAACAGTACTTGAGAAAACATTTACTAAAATTATATATGAAATTTATAGACGATGCTATTTACTGAAAATCATTTAGATAGTGATACCTGGTTCATAATTTAAAAAAAAAAAAAAAAAAAGAGTAAAATTAATATCTCAAATCCAAAATGTGCTCAAATTGTCACAGTTCCTCTGATCAATCGGTAGCTGCTCAGCGAATAATTTGTTGCTGCAAAAAGCAATTTGCCCAAGGGGTAATGTAATTCCTTTAAACACTGACTAACATAAGAGGGTCTGCCTGATGGTTGTTTAATGTTTAACTTTCTGAATATAAAATTATATTTTAGATGGTTATTTGAATTTAGGGGAAAAAAAAAAACCGCTAAAACTACAGCCACTTACCAAGTGGCAAGTGGCAAGTGACAAAAAGCATTCCAGAATAGTATTTCTTTCTGTAAAATAATTTTCCTTCACCAAATGAAAAAAATAATGTTAGTGCAGACATCAAATTTAAGTAGATTCTCCCAAAAGTAAATCAAACATGTCATCAGGGGTTAGAATAGTTGTTCCACCAATAATCAACTCTATGTCAGGCCTTCCACTCTCGGACAATGCCTCCAGCGCTTCGCTTACCTGAAATTAAATAAAGAGGAAGTTTATAAATATGGTTTCTGAAAATAGTATTAAACAAACTTCAGATGCAGAAGCCAATTTAGAACTCATCCTGAGAATTCGAAAAGAGTGTGCTTATGTTATGTTAAAACCAAGCAAAATTTTTAAGTAAAGAAAAGAGAACATTCTGAAAGAGGAGACAGATTATAAAATAAGCTAAAACAACTCAAGAAACTCATACCTCTAGACCATTGATGCCACCGATGACAAATATCAGAATAACATTTTGATCAGCAAGACTTGGTTTGGCCTGGAGATTTTTTAAAAGCAAAGTTCAACCTTTTGGGACTACTGAAGCACGTTTTCTGTAAACTTTAAAGAGATTAAAACTTACCTGTCCAAGGCCAAATCTCCCAAACCCACTTTTGAAAAGTCGCCCCACAGTAGAAGAATGGTACTCCAGCCCAGGCACATCATGCTTGCCCAACACTTTTGTTAGCAGCTTATAAAGTAATCCCTTATTTGGGTATGAATCACCACTGAAGTTAATTTCAGAGCCCAGAGGGCCTTCTCTCAACTGTATGTTCCTCCTCTTTAGATCAGATACCTTGTGAAAAAATTTGAAAAGGTTATCCACCCTATCCCGCAACTCCAACTTCAGCTGCATGTCATCGTACGCTTGGTCTTTCTTATCATCATTATCTGCATCTTCATCACCCCACTTACCCCATTGATCATCATCAAAATCATCAATATCTAACTGATCCAAAGACGCTTCTTTGGTTTCCTCTGATTTCATTCTGCTTAAATTGGCCTCAAGCTCCTCTGTTAGACCATGGAGGAACTTCAGTTTGGCTGCTGATGGATTTTCAAGAAATGCATCTACAATAGCTTCTTTTAGAAAATGCTCCTCTTGCCACGAAAATGGGCCACCAGACCCAGATGTTGGGAAATTTTCACCTGCCAATACATAACCAGTAACCATAAGGAGCAGAGCATCTTTGAAAGAGAGTAGTCCTTCTGATGACTCCGGTTTTCCATTCTTCTGCCCCTGTGATCCGACCAAACTCTTGTTGATAAGATCACCAATTTGAGCAGAAAGACTCTGGCTAGTGTCTCCAGCACTGACATGCAACATTTTCTCTGCACTGATAAATGCATCCCATCTGGCACTGTGTGATTCCTCAAGAGTGCCTAGCGCAGCTGCTGCTAACTGAATAATTCCTTTATTTCTTAAAAATGATGACTGGCTTTGAGCCAGTGCTTTAATCATAGGTTGCAACTCTGATTTTGTAGCAGAACCAGGACGAGTTCTCACATTAACAGTTAAATTTTCCCCGCGCACTGTCTCCTGAAGCCATTTCTTTATCAATACAGCCCCATCTTTTGTTCTTCTATCCAGTAAAGCTTCCATATATGGTGTTCCACGAAAATTTTCGGTGGACATAAAGGATCCACTGAGTAGCTGAATCTTGGAGGAAAGGGACTTTTCAGTATGGACTTTGTTGCCAATATCAACCAAATCTACAACTTGGGAAGACTGGTTGTAAGCATCCCACCCACGTAAAAAAGCTCCAACATTCTGTGAAACCTGAGAATCTTCTCTTTCCGAATCTTCTATACTTAAGATATTTGCAATTGGTATTTGAACATCAATAGGAGGTCGTTGTATGTGAGGAGGCCCTAATTTGACTTGGCTTTGAGAAACTTTCGTGTGGGTATAGGATGTAGTTCTTTTCCTACGAGGCAAAGATGCAAATATGCGATCAACAAGAGAGTCTCCATGACAGCATGGAGTCAGAAGATCAAATGTGCGGTCGACAAGTAATAATCCGGCTGATCGCTTACGGCGACCTACATCATAAAGGCTTGACATATCAGTCAAAATCTTCCCAACAGTTTTTGACAAATCACCAAGGGAAAATATTTCCATTTTCAAGTCCATCTACACAATTTTAGAAAAGAAATTAGGATCACAATATTATATAAAGTAAAATAATGAACAACCAATACAGTGAAATTCAGTAAATAGATATGTAGATAAGCATATGAGAAACATGAAAAAATAAATAAAATAATACTCTGATACAAAATAATGGACAAAAACAAGTTTAACCATGTGCCACTTGTTACCTTGGCAGCCAGATGGTAAAGAAAATTGGCTGTAAGAGTAGCCCCCGGAGGGACATCATCACCATCAGAGAAGGATCCAGTACTTATCGGAGGCAACCCAGGACTAAGAGAATCCTCATGTTCATTTGATAAGCATGCTTCAGCAATAGATCCCTCTGAGGGTAAGACAAACACTCTAGGTGAAAAAGGACACAAAATCATGGGAAAGTGATGCACAGAAACAACCAATTTTTGCCCTTCTTCCATAAGCCCAATTGGGTTATCTTCATAAAGATCCTTTCCAGCTGAACTAGATTTAAGATTAGCAATGTCCTCTTCACTAGATGTAAGCTGCGACCATCCATCATCTTCAAAGGTCAATTTTTCCAGGAAGTTGTTATCTTCTGACTGTCCAGACTTTGTATTGCTCTTCTTAAGGAGCTCTTCATAATCTTGAAGAAGCAAGGATTTATACTCATGGTATGCATCTGGCCCAAGAGGTGAATCGGGATATGCTGAGTGAGCTATCTACAATGAGAAAAATTTCCAATAATACTCAAACACAACAGACAAAGGAGGTTATGGTAGAAAAACCATGCTATCACAAGAATGACATCAAAATAGAAACATATACCCTCATACTACAACTTATCACCAGAGAATGTCAACAGGTTTGCAAGTATGACAATATTTAAATTGAAATTGCACAAGAATCAAAGGAGTTTCAGATTAAATCTTAAATACTATTAATACCAACATAATAATTTATTTCAGATGCCATATAGGAATAAGATAAAAGTTAGGTGATTATGTTCTTAACTCGCACAACAAGAAAATGAAGAACACAAAAAAGGTTTTAAGAGAGACAAAGTCAATCAATCCTAACATATAAAAACAGCGATGTCAAAAAAGCACCTCTGAGATAGATGTAAATATTGCACACTCATGAACACTGTGGTGTGTGCTCAGGCACCGTACGATGTAGCGATGTGCATCACTTAGTAGACGAGATGTCAAAACAACTATTTTTCTAGTGGGATCAAAATTTGAGTTCCAATCAACCACCTGCAGAAACAATTCAATAGAAAATTACAACATCTTGAAGTTGCAGATATGGCTATGATTTCAAACAAAGTTCTAGATAAACAGTTAGCACAAACAATAATACTACGTTTACATCATTTCTCTTACATCATTATGTGACAAAAGATGATTGATTGATTTTAAATTAAAAATAAACTTTCACCCAATCATCTTTTGTCACATAATGATGTAAGAGAAATGATGTATGGGAATGATGTAAACGTAGTATTACTCTAGCACAAATAGAAGAACTAACAATCTAACACATCAAGACATGTTTAGATACTACATTATCCCCTTAATTCTTTAACAACACTCTCTTTGTGCTCTAGGTTTTGTGTGATATAGCCTAATTTCTCGCTTTTTGAACATCATTAGGGTCTGAAACAAGCAGGAATGAAATTATGCTAAGAAGTATTTTCCAAATTTTGAAGAGATTATAAAAAATGTTGGGAAAATTATGAAGAGTGAGATTTTATTTAGAAATATGCCTAATCAACTTACAGCATCAAGAGCACACATGTTTTCCAAGCTGCAAACAGCACGTACTCCAAGTTCTAGTAAGACAGGAAATGCTCCAATAAATTGGAAACTCTCCGTACATCCAGAATCTATGTAGAGAGTAGCATCTTCAATGTGCTCCGATATCTAAATAAAATGAAAAAAGAGTAAACAAAAGCAAAACAACTGAAAAATGCACCAAGAATGTATTTGTAATGTGGAAATAATCAGTACAAATTGCATCAAACAAACTTCATGGTAGAACCTAAATTCATTAGAATATCTTACAGCTTTAGAAAGATCAAGAGAAAATACTGGATTCTAGTCTAGGTCTATGGTGCCTATTATATACACACCAAAGAATCAATGATGCAGTTTATTAACAAAGTATACTCATTACTTATAAATTCTTTCTCATTTCCAGAAATCCCCAATTCCCCTTAGTATACGCAAGTGCAGAACTATACTGGACCCTACAATTTTTGGTATCAGAAAAACCATGGCAATTCGCTCCAGAGATATCGAAATTCTAACCCCTGAACTTGAGAAAACACAGGTCTGACTACTACTCAACTCATGAATCTTAAAATTATCAATTGCCCTAACAATTCAGAGGCTGTAACTCTGTCAGGGGATTAATTAACTCCATTACCAAGATATTGAACCCATAAATTTAACATCAACTGAGTCAGTCATGCCCAATCGATGACATTTTCAACCAAACTTATGTAAATAACTACTAAATATGCACGTTATGAATAGAAATGGTGTTGTAGCTCCGGCAATTCGCTTCAATTATCCAGAGAAAAACAAATCACAAAGAGAAACAGAACTTACTTGGCGAATGGAATCAATGCAACATTTAGTCACATCAGCCAGAGCCATCTCAGTAAGACAATCTGCAGAAGTACAACCTTAAGCAAAAAGTAATAAAACCAGTTAATCAACCCGCCAGAATTCATGACAAAAATGATTTACCTTATTGAGGATTTCACAGTCTGATTTGGAACGAACAGAAAAGATTAACTGCAATTGAACGGGGATTGGGGCTTGCAGCTTCCCCGATGGAGAGGATGGAATGTAATCGAATACGGTAACCGTTACACGTTATGTCTCCGCTGAAAACATTCCATGGCAGGAAAAAAAAAATTTACAGAGTCGGGTCAGATTCTTTGAACAGACGGATCGAACTTGACTGACCCATCATTATTTTGGGCTGAAATTGTTTACCCGTTTTGGCCCTTTTGTCTCCATTTTTTTTTAAATAAATGGACCTTTGAGTTCCTTTTTTGTTATAGGGTAAAAAATGGTGTGTTCCGGTATGACGTCAGGCAACCAATCAGGTCACACCACATATTCATGAGTGACATTACCAAGTTCTAGTGTAACCATCAAACCAATTGTCTTTTACTTATTTCAAGCTCTCCAAAGACTAACACATATCTGATAAGATCCGTACTTACTCCTTATAAATAGAAGACCCTTCCTAACATTTTTGGGATCTCCAAAAACTTTGAAATTAGTTTTCGCTCAAGGAAATTGATTAGAGTCTCCAAATAGTTTTCTCTCTCCAGAATTATTCTATTCGTGTAAACAGATCTCAACGATTTCACTTGTAATAACAGTAATTAATAAAAAAAGATAATGCATGTAAGAGTTCATTACTCAGTCTCCGAGCCACTATAAAATTATTTCTTATTTATTTTTAAATTTTAATTTAACGAATTAAAGAATCAGATTGTCCTCACCAATAATTATCAAAACGCACTAACGACTTGATCGTAACTTACTAATCGGTAAAGCATCAACACTTTTAAAATTTGTACAAGTCACGTGTCATATGTCATTTGATGCTCAAAAACTTTAAGAAGGAAGAAGAGTATCCAAATCCTTATAATAATTTAGAGAGGAAAATTAAATAAATTAAGGTCCACTCTTCAATCATTAACCCAAAATAATTCATGGAATGGCCAATGGGCTGATCCTGTCACTTTAGTTTTCTTTTCGTTAACCAATGACCGAAAGCAGCCTATAATAAATTTCTCAACCTCTTAAACCACTTAAAATAGAGTAAACGACTTTTTCCCACCCAAGGTTTGCCTCAATAACATTTTTCACCCAAAAAGTTTCAAAATACCATTTTTCTACCCAAAGTTTATATTTTGACCAATCATCGATCAATTCTGACATCTTTACACCTTCCAAACCACCACTCTTCTTTTCGCTGATCATCATTTACCAAAACCCCTCAAACTTTACTCTAGTTAATCGCTAGAAATCAAGCGATTTGTGAAACGCGTAATCGCCCCTCCTAAATCAGATTTCAATCAATCTTGATCATCAAAATCTAATATTCCACAACCAAAAGACTTATTGACATACCCTCTTCAAAAGCCCCAATAACCTAGACTAAGTTTGCTTTCACTTGACCGTCGAATCGGAACGTGTATTATGAATAATAAACGAAATATAAACTTTGGGTGAAAAAATGTCATTAAGACAAACCTTGGAATGGGAAAAACTCATTTACTCCTTAAAATATATCATTCCGAATTTTATCAACCACCCTCCTCCCAATTTGTATTTGGATAAGACAATTATCAGTTGACTCTGATTTATTTAGTAGTAATTCCTCGCACTCTACCATTAAATTTATAGTTAGCTTGATTATGATAGCGTCAATTGACTTAATGAATTGGGTATTTCCTATCACATAACCCCTCTAACTATTTATATACTAACATTAGACTTTCATCAGGCTTACACATAAAATATGTTGCAAACTGCATTAGACTTTCATCAAGCTTACATAATATATATTACAAACTTTATCATTAAGATGAGACATTCTGCAATTCTAGATATTCACCAATGGAGGAACACACGGAATACAAATGAGACACATAACGTGGACAAGAATTGAATTTAAAAAGAAAAACTTAGCAACATCCAAAGTTCAAAAGAGTGGCTGTGGGCTCATCACTTAACTAACAGTCAAAATTCGGGAACAGGCAGGTCCTCCTCTTCCGGTGAAGCCTGAACCCACTCTCCATCTTCATCTCTCACCATTCCTTTATTCTTCTCAACCCACCATGAACCGGGCACGTATAATTCATCCTTCAAGTACTCGCACGACTTGTTCACTAAAGCCACGCTCCTCTTCACTCTCAGTTTAAACTCTTCATTCTCTCCATTCCATCCGGCTACTATATGTAACATTGCCTGCAAATTATGCCAGTCACTGGGATTCTTCGAATCCTTTAAGCTCGAAGACTTCCTTGTATCAATCTCAAGCTCAGTTCCTGTATACACATACCCCAATAATCGCCCTGGATAGTGAGGGATAACATCAATTTTGTTTCTTACGTGCAAAACCTTGAGGTTTGGATACTTTTTCATCCTCTCGTTGAAAGCTTTGTTTCCAACTTGTGGACAGCCGAAAACAAAGGCTGATACAGGAATATCAGTGATGCCATTTTCTACCAAATCGAAAGCACTCAAAACTGATAAACTTGCCCCCAAACTATGCCCTGTAAAGATTATACTTAGTTTCTCGTCTTTATATCGTTCCCTCAACTCCTTCATCTTCCTCATAAGTTGTACCCTGGCGCTCAGTTTTGTGAATTCCGATTTGGGGTCATCGGAAGTGTAAATAGTTAGCCATCCCAGCATCACTTTAGGGACTTTCTCGTCGTCGTCACTGTCGCTGCTGCTATTATCTCCAACTTTGACACTCTGCTTTAACAAGGGTCCGAGAGACTCCATCTTGGCGCCGAGCACATCAACCCACTCGTAGTCTCTGGTGGTCCCACGCCACGCCACGTAGATTTCACGGCGGCCAATAGATTTAGATCTCTCATCGGAAGTGACGGCAATGTAACCAATCCAGTTAGACTCACGGTCCCAGGACTCCCGGGACATCGAGTGGAGGAGAAAGGCTTCATGGAGACCGATACGTGCGGTTCCGTAAAGGAAGGAGAAGACTTGGTAGTCTGAAGCAGATTCAAGCATGACTTTGTCGAAGAAATCTGTCTTTCCATAACGGCTGCTGCCGCAGTACTTGGAGCCCTGGTCGTTGTTGAAGGCGTCGTAGGTGGCCTGAAGGAAGTCGCCGCAGCGGAGGATGAGCTTCCGGAGGGAAAGATCAAGTGGGTCGAGGAGTTTCTCCCAGTTGTTGCTGCCCAACAGCTCCGGCCAAATCGGATCTTCTTGCGCTGAAGCCATTAATGGAGCAATCTGAGTGTGGGGTTTGCAGCAGAGTGGAGGGGGTTTATACTTTATACAGGAAAATCAAGTGCGGTGTTTGTGAAGATAAGAGTCTTCATTGTGATGATAATGGTACTGTGACCCACGTGGATAGAAAATTATTTATAGTTTTTTAATCCAAATGATGTAATTATTTTACATTGAATCATCACATCATTTATTAACTACTACTGTTCCACATCATTTACATGTTGAATACTTAGATGTGTTTTTTAAATAAACTAACTTTGGTTTGTTTAAAATTTTCATTAGATATCGTATTTGTTAAATAGTAATATTCTAGTTTTAATGGAATAGAGTTTGAATATGAAAATGTGTTTGGTAATTTAAAAAAAAAGTTTTTAGTAATATTTTTAAAATATTAATATTATTTGTTAACCCTAGTATTTGTTAAATTAGTTAAATAGCTCCACAATAAAAATTTAAAAAATGACGGATACACCCCCACCCATAAGAGATCGTTGGTGGCTACCTCGGTCGTCGATGGTTAGCCATATCATTGCGCACGGCCGATCAGATCTGGTTGGCTGTGCGTCGGTAAGGCTATTTCTAGTCATGGATCACAGATCTATAGTCGGAAACAACCAGATCTAGTCGGAAATGGTCACAGGCCAAATCTGGCATATTTGGCATTTTCTTGCTAGAGATTTGGTCAGAAAAGGTCATAACGGCACATGGCAGACCATTTATGGTAGGCCACACGCCGTTATGCAGTCGATCGGCGGCGGCCAACTATAAACTTTTGGGTGGGGTGTTTTTGTTAGTTTTTATAATTTAATGTTTTTGGAATAAAATTAAAAAATAATGTTTTAATTTGAATTTTAAAAAATATTTGGAATTGGAAGGAATATTTAGAATTTGAGGGAATTTGGATAGTATTTGAATAGTATTTATGAAATATTAAAACAAATGTGTATTTGGTATTTATTGAAATAGGATATTGAATAGAATAGTGGTATAATATTAAAACAAAGGATAGGTGTTTATAAGTAAATTCACTGATTTAGTAAGGAAACATTTGTAAAAGTCGAAATCAATACATGATCCAGTTAAAGTCTTATCTTCTGATTACAAGATAAATGGATTAATCGGACTCGTTCCCTTTAAAATCTTTTTCTAGTCCATTATTTGCGTGACAGCCGTGATTGCTGTCGTCTTCTTCTTGTTTGTCTATCTCCCCTTAATTAAAACGTGTATAAGAACTGGCACCACATTTGATATGTTTTGAAATCTTAAAAGTTTCCTAAAAAATGTATAAATTTTTTGAACTTTAAAAACATGCCTAAAAAAATGAAACATTATTCAAACTTTTTTAAAGCTTTGATGATTATAGGAAAACTTGGACCACCGCTAATTAAAATGTGACGATTATTGATTTCTTTTAAAATCTTATTCTCTATGTTGACTTTTGTTGTTGTTGTTGGTGGTGGTTTCAGCTGATGATGGTGGTGGATATGGCCTATGGGTGTAAAATTAGAAATTGAATTTTGTTGTTTGAACAATATGGCTAGTGGTGGCGGACTGAACTGGAGGTGAAGATGTATTTTTGAGTTTTTTCTTTAATTATGTTCGAAAATAAGTTGAGGTGTTGTTTTAAAATTTGTAAAACCAGTATGAAGGATTGTTGATGCATTTTATCGCTTGTGGGATGTAAATGTCATCAACACCCGAACCCGTGGACCGTGGAATAAATTTGTTACCGTTTGGCGGCTAGTGCCCGATCCAAAGGTCTCTCCTATGTGGTATCAATGATTTATTCCGTTGGTGATGAGACTCGAACCATGAATTTATCATTTAGTTAAGCCACATGAGTATCATTAAGCTGATCAAAATAAATCATTGGTGCCACATGGGGGAGGCGACCCATATTGGGTAAAAAACCTTTATGCCGAGCACTAGCCATCAAACGGTAACAAATTTCTTCTACGGCCCACGGGTCCAGGTGTTGATGACATTACATCCCACGAGCAATAAAATGTATCAACAAGAACAATTCCTATGATATTCGGTTGAGAAACTGGTTCTTCTAAAATTGTTCAACAAATTTTGGACTTCAATTGGGTTGAGATGTTGCAAATTTAATTATTTTATATTGTTTAAAAATATTATTAATTTTTAATCAAATATTAACTTCATTATTAAAAAAAAAAAAAATCCAAAACAGTAGTTATTCTTAACCATATAGACTAAAATTTAATTAAAGAAAATTAATATGCTGACTATCATAGTTTATCAAAATTGTACCTTTCAACCAAACATATTTTGCAATTAATTAATTAATTAATTAATTTTTTGGTTAGCAAAAATAAAAAATGCATATATGCATTATTAGTGAAAATATTGATTATTGCTGTTGGAAAATATGGTTTAACACCATTTTATAGGTGAATGAGAAATTGTCATTCATTGTGATAAAATGAATTGTCTTGGCATTAACTTTGGTAATACAAAATATTTTTTATTAATTTTGTGCACATGACATTAACTTTGGTAATACAAAAAGTTTTGTATTAATTTTGTAGGTTATGCAAATGAAAAGCCAAAGTTTTTTGGTTTTAATGGCATGAACTCTATATAAAGAGCTCTCATTCTCTCCTAAAATTAATCCAAAGAAAAGAGTTGAGCTTTCCTCTAAATTCTCTTCTCTCTCTAATCTATTATTCTACTCCTTTTGTTATTATGTCAAATTCCGGTGATAGACAAAGACTCTAGTTCAAGTATGCCTAACACTAGACCTCTGGTGCACAGTGCTAGTTCGATAGTCGTTGTATCCTGGGAGGTGTACGCTCATTCATTCCAGCACCCGTGGGAGAGCGAATACACTTTAAGGAAACTGTCAAGCAGGCCTCGACTTTCCTTCATTTCTGCAGTTCCTTTGTTTGGTTTCGGTTCCTATTAAGGTTCATTTTCTGTGTAATTTTTACTTGATTTCAGTTCTCATTATACAGTTTAATATTATTCGCAATCTGTTTATTTACATTAATATTTTGTAACAATCTTAAAGTGTAATTTTTCTCTAAAAGTTCTTAACAGGTTGGGGAACTCTAAGAAGTTATTTCCAGTTTTCTTAAACTGGAAATTTAATTGCTTTCGGAATCAATTATGCCTTGCCTTTTTAATTCCTAATATTGGAATTTTGTCATATTATTAATTTTACAGATTCGGAATTGGAAAACAATTTGTTCAATTATTTTTGAATTGATTGAATTTTATTTAATACTAATCTTCTGACTTCTTTTGAAGAGATGTAGAACAAGAATCTTAACGATGGAAACAATGAGAACAATAATAGAATGAACATTCCTCCTCCTTGAACCCTCCGGTAATTAATATTGGACAAATACTTGTACCGTTGGGATAGAATGTGAATATGGCTGCGGCCGGGAACACACATGCTGGTCAAGTTCCAAGAGGTTCTGAGGCACGAGTGCCTGCCGTTATTACACCGGTTTCTGTTCTGGTGAATCACAGAGAAAGGCCTCAGAAGTTTGCTGGCTTAAACTTCAAAAGGTGGCAGCAGAAGGTGCTTTTCTACCTAACCACGCTGGGTCTGGCACGATTGCTAACCGAGGAATTACCACAGATAAGAGAGGACGAAACTGATCCTCGAGTACTCATAACTTTCAATGCATGGAAGGATTCTGACTATCTATACAGAAACTATGTGTTGAATAGCTTAGCTGACTCTTTGTACAATGTATATAGCTAAAAAATGACTGCCAAAGAGCTGTGGGATTCCCTTGCACACAAGTACAAAACCGAGGATGCAGGCGCCAAGAAGTACATTGTGGGTCGGTTCTTGGATTACAAAATAGTGGATTCAAAACCTGTGGTGAGTCAAGTGCAAGAGCTGCAATTGATTATCCACAAGATACATGCCGAGGGAATGCAGATCAGTGAATCTTTCCAAGTCGCCTTGGTAATAGAAAACATGACTCCTGCTTGGAAAGACTTTAAGAACTATCTCAAGCATAAAAGAAAGGAGATGAGTCTTGAAGACTGATTGTTCTTCTTCGCATAGAAGAGGACAACAGAAGGTCCGAGAGGAGATTTACTATCGCCACTGCTAAGGCGAATATCGTGGAGCATGGTGAAAACTCCAAAGGCAAAATGCCCGCAAAGAACAAAAACAAATTGGGGCCAAAAGGAGGGCTGTCCAAGAAGCAACAACCCAAGTTTCAGGGTAGATGTTTCAACTGTGACAAGACTGGTCACAAGTCGGCAGACTGCAGACTGTCAAAGAAAAAGAAGAATGAGGTCAATGCAATGGTTTCAAGTGATGACCTTGTTGTCGTAATCTCAAAAGTTAACTTGGTGGACTCAAACCCCAATGAGTGGTGGCTAGACACTGGAGCAACCTGCCACGTCTGCTCAGATAGAAATGTTTTTTGCAATCTTGAACTTATTGAACCTGGGGAGAAGTTGTACATGGCCAACTCCGCCACCTCAGATATCAAGGGGAAATGAATTGTCTTCCTAAAGATGACATCAAGAAAGGAAGTCAAGCTTACCAACATGCTATATGTTCCCGACATCAGGAAAAACCTCATTTCTAGGACGTTACTGGATATTCATGGATTTAAAATTGTAATTGAGTCTCACAAAATTGTTTTGTCCAAAAATGGGATGTATGTGGGTAAATGTTATGTAACAGATGGCATGATGAAAATGAATGTAATTGCCATCAACCGGAATGAAATAAAAAAAGAGAAGTCTTCCGTTTATTTGCTTGAGTCTTTTAACGTATGACATAGTAGACTAGGTCATGTGAATTATAATTCTTTACGTAGATTAATTCACTTGGGACCATATACTCACTTTTAATATTGATAATAAACACAAGTGTGAAATTTGTGTAGATGCAAAACAAACTAGAACATCTTTTCAAAATGTTGAAAGGAAAACTGAACCCCTTGAATTAATCCACAGTGATATTTGTGATTTAAAATTTGTTCAAACAAGAGGTAGAAACAAATATTTTGTGACTTTCATCGATGACAGTACAAAATATTGTTGTGTATATTTATTGAAAAGCAAAGATGAGGCTGTGGAAAAATTTGTCATGTACAAAAATGAAGTTGAAAATTAACTTACCAAGAAAATTAAAGTGGTGAGAAGTGACCGTGGAGATGAATATGTGGAACCGTTTGGTGTTTTTTGTGCCCAACACGGAATTATTCATGAGGTCACACCACCATACTCTCCTCAATCTAACAGCGTTGCCGAACGAAAGAATCGCACTCTTAAAGAGATGATGAATGCGATGCTCATAAGTTCTGGGTTACTATAGAACATGTGGGGGGAAGCTGTTTTATCAGCTAATTACCTTTTAAATAAGGTATCGTGAAAGGAAGTTGATAAAACTCCATATGAGTTATTTAAAGGAAGAAAGTCTTCCTATAAATACTTGAAAGTGTGGGGGGTGTTTAGCCAAAGTTATGGCTCCGACTCCAAAGAAAATGAAGATAGGACCAAAAACGGTTGATTGTGTCTTCATTGGTTATGCACAGAACAGTAGTGCATATAGGTTTCTTGTGTATGACTCGAAAAACCCCGATATTCACAAGAATACTATAATGGAGTCTAGAAATGCTACGTTCTACGAGCATGTATTTCCTTATAAATCTAAAGAAGATGAACCGAACTCATCAAAACAAATTCTTGAGGATCTAGAGGAAATACCTTGCAAACAAGATAAAAATTCTGAAGAAGAGATAGAGCCAGTAGAACTTAGACGAAGCAAAAAAGCTAGGGTAGAAAAGTCATTTGGTCATGACTTTCTAACCTATTTACTAGAAGCTGAACCTCAAACTTATAAAGAGGTTGTTAGCTCAGTTAATGGTCCTTTATGAAAAGAAGCCATAAAAAGTGAGATTGATTCCATCATGCAAAACCATACTTGGGAATTGGTAGATCTCCCTCCTGGAAGTAAACCACTTGGCTCTAAGTGGATCTTCAAACGAAAGATGAAAGCTGATGGAACAATTGACAAATACAAGGCCAGACTTGTAATCAAAGGTTATAGACAATGTGAAGGTCTTGATTACTTTGATACTTATTCTCCTGTAACGAGAATAAACTCCATAAGAATGATAATAGCGATTGTCGCTTTGCGAAACCTTGAAATCTATCAAATGGATGTAAAAACTGCATTTCTTAATAGAGATCTCGAGGAAGAGATATACATGGAGCAATCTGAGGGTTGCATAGCGCCTAAACAAGAAAGGAAAGTGTGCAAGTTGGTGAAATCATTGTATGGACTAAGACAAGCACCTAATCAATGACACGAAAAATTTGACAGTCTTATGGTGTCAAATGGTTTCAAGATCAACGAGTGTAACAAATGCGTATATGTCAAGAACACATAACATGGTTATGTTATTATGTGTTTATATGTTGATGACATGCTCATTGTGGGAAGCAATGAATGCGTGATTAAATTGACAAAGGACATATTGAAGTCAAGGTTCGATATGAAAGATATGGGATTGACAGATATAATTTTGGGAATTAAAATTACAAGAACAGCTGATGGACTTATTCTGAGTCAGTCACACTACATTGACAAAATTCTTGACAAGTTCTGCAAAGGTGATTTTGGCTTAGCCAGAACACCAATAGATATAAGCCAACACTTGTCAAAGAATAAAGAGGAAAACATCTCTCAAATTGAGTATACAAGAGTGATAGACAATCTTATGTACTTAATGAGCTGTACAAGACCAGACATTGCCTTCATTGTCAGTAGGCTAGCTAGATATACGAGTAATCCAAGATCTGAACACTGGAAAACTATCTTGAGAATATTGAGATATCTACAATTTACTCGTGATTATGGTCTGTATTATACTAGATATTCAAAAGTCGTTGAAGGGTATACCGACGCGAACTGGATATCGGATATACAAGACTCAAAGGTCACTAGTGGATATGTATTCACTTTGGGAGGTGCTGCTATATCATGAAAATCCTCAAAACAAACTGTGATAACCAGACCCACAATGGAATATGAGTTTGTAACCTTAGATAAGTGTGGTGAAGAGGCTGAATGGTTACGGAATTTCTTGGAGGACATTCCAAATTGGTCGAAACCTGTGCCTGCAATATGCATATATTGTGATAACCAATCT
>WYDK02000017.1:3717701-3785310 GCA_009867345.2 Toxicodendron radicans
GTTGTTGAAGTAACAGATATATAGTTGAGAACAGTCATGGTTTGAGTGGTTAATGTTGATGGTGAGCAGAAGCTAAAAGCATAACGCTGGTGAGAGTATGTTTTAGAATTGATAGATAAAAATAATTTTGTGATGGTGATAATGATGATAATGACGACGACGGAAAATATCTGGTGTTGTGTCCATTTATTTAACACATGTAGCCATAGTTCTATTTTTCATTTCTTTTTTAATTTTTCTAACAAAGTATTTCTACAAAACGGTGGCGTATGAAGAAGCAGACAGAGTCCAGAACAGAGAACTTTCATCTCTTAATAACGAGACTATATATAGTAGCGCTTTCTTTGATTGAAAATTATTAATGCTAAAGGTCATCAGAAGAACTTAAAAGGAATTTCGTTAAAAAAATTTAAAAAGTTCATTGTGTATGGCATATATGTTCATCATTCAAAAGGCATAGAGGTTAACTAAGTTTCAAATCTCCGTTAAGGGATAATGACAATTCCATCCTTAAGGTTTGACTTCAATTTTTAGTCCAGTATAATATATTTTGTTATGTTTTGGTCCCTGTCAGACTAACATTTTAAGCCCTAGTCAACGGGACTAAAATGTTACTTAAATCAAACCTCGTGACGAAATTTATTGATTTAACGACATATTTTCACCCAAAAAATGGTCCATTGACAAATTCATACTCGTCAACTTTTTAAATACTACTTTAGTACCTAAAGCAAATTTGTTAGTAATTTTCGTTAAGGGTAAAATGGTCAAAAGTTCGCTAATAGTGAGGGCAAAATAGTTAGCAAACATTTGGTCACCGGAAAAGAAGAAAAGAAAAGAGACAACACACGCTAGTAGTGTCGCAACTAGTTGTTTTTTGTCATTTTCAGGTTGATCCCGACATTCAAAACCACTTTCGAGACCACCCATAGAATCCTCATCACGTCCTCTACAAAGCCCAAGCTTTCATTTGTCGTCATCACTCACCATTTCCCACCATGACCTCCATTTGCACGGTCAACTCTTCAAGCCAGATTTCCGATCGATTTATTTGCTAGAAATTTCCCTTAGACACCACCATCACACTCCCCACAACTCATTCTACCAAACCCTTACCTCCATCACTATCCCTTACTCGCCGTTTCCCAATCATGCACAAGCGACCTTTCAACTTCCAGGCTGATTTTCGGTGTCAGAAATTGTCCCTGCCACCAACCAATTGACTCCCTAAATCTTCCTCTTCAAAAGCCCCCACATTCTCGATCCCCATTTGCTCACCAATCGTCGGCGATTGAAGCTTCCCCACCCTAGGATTTTTCGAGTTTTGATCGATTAAGTGAGTTTGATTTGTTTTGTTTTTATGTTTGTTGGGTTGAAAAATTATTGAAGAATGTTTATTTGTAATATTTGTGATTTGTTTGTTGATTTTCTGATCACTGACAGTCCCCAACATCAACGGCAATTGTCGACAATGGAAGAGCCTAATAAAAGATGAAAAAAATAGGGTTTTTATTTTTTTTTTCGTAAATCACTATATTTTCCACCTAAACAAGAGAGAAACATAATATTTGGGCAATAAAGAGATATTTTAAAAGTCTAAGGGAAGAAAAATGTCATTAAATTTTTTTTTGTTTTTGGGTGCCGTTAACTCAATTTATTTTCCCATTCAGTCAGCTTACTATATGTTGTTTTCATGCAAATTACGTCATTTAAAATCAAATTATGATCCAAAATAATATGAAGAGGTGTTCTGCTTCATCTTATTAATAATTTAGGAGGTGGGCGGCTTGGAGATTGTAAAGATTAGATGACAAAAACTCACGTGAGCACATGTACCACAGTATCAGTATTATTAATTTGGTACTTATTTATTCTTAGGCATAGCCGTCAACTTGGAGCCATGATCTGAACAATTAAGATATAAGCAAAATTGGTTGCAATTTAATTCAAATGTCGTTAAATAATGAAGTTGCTTTACAACTATATTTGTCAAAACATTACCCTACTTCAATATTCCAGTTAAGTAACGCCTTAAATTGAAGTATATTTTTTTAAATTATATCCACTACGCATATTTAAGAATGCCTGTAAAGATTAAGTTTATACTATTAACTGCTCTTCTTGGATTAAAGAAAAAAGTCAATTATTCTATTTGCTTATAAGTAATCTCTAATAATTGCTTCTGTTTGTTATTTTTTTCCCAACTGTCCGCGGCAAGATTAGGCATGATCCGATGACAGAGGGTTGCTAGCATGTGCGCTAATTCAGATTTAATTAACTCAGGTTTGAATGCATGATCGTTGAGTGTTTTATTTAATTGTAGAAAGTCAAGGTCCACCCGTTGGGAACGTAACGTTATATCAACTGTTACACGGTGGATGCCCATGCAAGGCATGCCATGTGGCAGTCTCCTATTGGAGTATAACCGAGTCAACGACCATCCAAAGTAATTAATGTCCCCTTAAAGAAAACAGTCGGTGCCATAAATCATAAACTAAGCAAACCACGAAAATGGAAGAAGAAGGAAATTAAACCATGGAAAGGAGAAACAGGCAGAGTGGACATACGCTTTAGAAGAAGTCTATATATATACAAACATTACCTTAAACGTCTCTCGCATTTATACATCCATTCTTCATTGTGAAATATATAGATCACACACAACACAGCTTTGTAAATCTCCAGTAAAGGAAGTAAATTGTGAAGCACTTTCAGCCAGCTCAAGATGTCGACGGTAAGCAACATCTATCCTTGAATCAGTCTATGTGATTAGCTAATTAAAAAGGGTTTAATTGAATTGCCTGTTTTACTCAGATCACAGAGATGAGAGTACACATGGACTGCGCCGGTTGCGAGAGCAAGGTCAGAGGTGCTCTTCAGAAACTAAAAGGTATATATATCGCCAATCAAACACAATTTAGACGCCACACCACATGCATATTATTCATCTTCATTGAACTGCCTAAACTCTCTTTTTGAACTAATCATAATAAAAGTATTTAATCTTTTTCATTTCTCCTCAGGCGTGGATGACATAGACATAGACATGGCAATGCAAAAAGTGACGGTCACCGGATGGGCTGAGCAGAAGAAGGTTCTGAAAACAGTCCGGAAGACCGGCCGGAGAGCGGAGATATGGCAGCTACCGTACAATCCAGATGATAACAGTTTATTTAATCAACACGAATGTAATGGTCCAGTGAACCACTATGCCCCCCAGCCTTCTTCTTCGTACAACTACTACAAACATGGATATGATAGCCAGAATGCCGCCTATTATAATTATACTGCTCAGTCTTCCATCTTCTCTCATCAAACAGGTGCATCGTTTAGTGATGAGAACCCCCATGCTTGTTCTATAATGTGATCCATCAACTATTCAAAAAGAGTGATAAATTATTGTACCCATTTTCTATATATTTTCCCCAAAATCTATCTTCATTCAAGAATTGATTACCGCTTAGAAATATACTATATCTTTTCATCTTGATGGAATCATGAATTCAAAATAATATACGAGTTGCCGAGTCCAAAAGCTGGAACTTGATTGATTCCTTAGCTCACAATATAAATACTAATTAGATGTAGATCTAACATTTATTTTTCAAGTTAACTAAGATATATAAGAGACATGTACATGTGTGAACATTTATAATCCTTGCCAACGAGTTAAGACTAATATTTTTACTTCACAAGTTAATCAAATATAAGATGCACTAACAACCATTGGGTGGTCAAGCGGTCAATTAGTATTTTTGGATGTATTATTCAAGAGGTATTGAATTCGATTAACCTTTCTGGTTAATAGATAGGGGTGATCACTGGAGGTTTATTCAATCGTTAACTTTAGGACCTAAAAGATTAGTTGAGGCACAAATAAGCTAACCCGGACACCTTCGGTCATCAAAAAAGAAGAAAAAAGAATATAATATCTCTTCTTAATTTGTCTTGATTACTATTGTTTGTAACTTGTGTATATAACTATATATACATGTACGTACATGCATGATTCCAGAGGTTCACAAATATGAAATATCCCAAGATATCATATATTTCAAAAATGTCTTTTCTCTCTCTTTTTATTTTATTTTTTTAAGTTTCTCAAATTATCCTTAAACCTAGGTCAATTTTTAATCAAATAACAATACTTTAGGGCGCGTTTGAAAATCATAGTATAATTACTAAGGTGTATAATTATTATCCCAATAATTACACAGTATTTTAAAATATATGGCGGGTTTTGATATTTCATCATAATTACATCTGGATTATCAATGTCATGTTTGGTAGGACAATTGGTAATTACATAGAAAAATAAAATTATTAATAACAAATATTTAAAACTATTATTTATTAACAAATATTTAAAATAGATATTGTTGATGCAGAAATTCGCATCAACTAGAGAGATCCGATTAACCCTGATCGGAACCGGAACTGATGGTGAGTGGCCTAATATGACCAGCAATGAGCAATAAATAATACTAAAGTATTAAAGAACAAGACAATTTTTAAAGTGATTCAACCTCTAAAATGAGAGTCTACGTCCACTGTTGCTATTATTAATGAAATTTTGTAACCCTTTTTAATAGAAAGTGGGGATATTTATGCGTTTCAATTTACATCATGTATGGAAAGTTCGCCCAATCAGGGATTACAATTTGAAAATGAAAGAAATCCCGAAGCTCTAGGGAATAGGTGATAAACTTGGAATTCAAATTTGTCCCTATCTTGACTTCTAGGGAATAAGACTTATCATATAAGTTAGCTATCATCTTGGCGAGCTCATTTGTTCTGGCAACCTGGAGCTTCTTGTCAACCTTCTTATGAACGAATCGATCCCTCTGTTTGTGGAGCTCTTATGGGCGATCACTTAGTGTCGAGCAACTTCTAGATAAGCTCGCCAATGACCATTTTGACTTCCTAACAACTGTCCGACTATGCAGACTATGCATAAAACACCTTGCACAACAAATATTATTAACCAACAATTTTTTTATTAACAGCTATAGTAATTTTATAAAATAAATAAAAATCTAATTATAATTAAAATTTAAAAAAAAAAACTAAAAACTCTTTTAAATTAAAAAAAATCACGTGTCTTCACTGCAATAACTAGAAAACTAAAACGAAGCATATCTAATTACTCTTGCATTCCATATTACATTAGACATATATTATTTATCTGTTGGTTCTTCGCTAAGTTATTCATCTGAATCTGAATTAATATCGTCTAAATTATTAGACGCTTCTATTTCTTATTGCATGAGTTCTTAAAAGTATTCATCATCTCAATTTCACTTGCGAATAAAGTTATGAAGTACACAACATATCAGTATAATCCAACTTTGTTTTTTGATATTATATTGAGGAGCTATATTGCTAATATAAGAATTTTTTTTTTCAAAATGGCAAATGTCTTCTCCACCACATTTCAAAGCAATGACAACTTGACAATGAATAAAATAAGGTTATCAATGCCATTAACTTACAGAACATGTTATATGGAAAAAAAAAATTAGGGAAAACCATACAAACCAATTACAAAGAATAAAAACCATTGCTAACACCTGAAAACTACATGAGAATTCGATATAATGCTTGACTTTTCTTTTTAAATCGAACAAATAACCTTAATAGAATTGAAGTGACTATGAAAGACTACGATGAATACAAAAATATTCTAAATTTTTATTTAGAATAGGAAATGTTATTTTTATTTTTTGGTATTGAAATATTTTGTAATTACACCCGATTCACAACCTCCCAATGAGAATTGGAGAGTGTGATTGAACATCTCCAATTACCATTAATTACACTCTAACCAAGTAATTACTTGGTTAAACAAACATGCATAACCTAATAATTCTCACCAATTACACCTAATTTCAATTATCAGGTGATTTTTCAAATGCACTATTTTCTCGTCTCAAGAAAACCCTCATATGACAGGAAAAAAGAGTTGTGAAAATAAAGATACATAAGAGTTAACGACATTTTCCCAACCAAAGTTTGACCTAATGACACTTTCCTATAAAAAAAAGTTTAAAAAAGACACTTTCTCAACAATCCAACGTTAATGTTAACTGAAAAATGACATAATGATAAATTCAAAAAGGGTATTTTCTGGCCTCGCTACCCTCAACCTCCCCGTCGTTTACCATACAGAATAATGATCCCTTAATAAAATCCGAAATATAATGATTTATGTACCTCGTACATAGAATCCGAGTCAATCCCCTCACAATGTGAGTGGCCCAATTTATCATATCTGTAACCGAAAGTTTTTCAAAGCCACTTCATATATTACAATATTGATTCGTCGCTGCGCTCTCACGTCACCAACACTTTGTGTCCGGCCCATTACCCAATCTCACCAAATCAAACAAAATGTGGCCCCAAAGATTGTGCTTCATTCCTCCGCTCGTTTCCTGCCCCAAAAAAAAAAAAAAAAAAAGTGCTATTATTATATTCTTCATTTACATTGTCGCTCGCAACTGTTGATACAGAAATTAAGTCCTGGATCATTACACTATAGTTTTTTTTTTCATTTAATTTGTTTAATCTGAATAAATTATAAGCACACATTTTCAAAGTGGGTACAACAGATGAAAAATTCACTACCGTTGGATGGGTGTCACACTGTCAAATACAGTCCCTCTCATTCTTAAATACAAGTCTCGTTATATTCAAGCCTATATAATGACTAGGCACCCACCATGTTTGATCTCTTGTTTCACCAACCATTTTGTCCAAACAAACAATTTTCTATTTTTCCAATTTCAAAAGCCCACCTACCTTTATACCATATATTTTTTTATTTATCAGTGAATTATCTTATCAACTACTGCCTTAAAAAGCAATGTAAAGGGCTTCTTTTTCTCTTTTTAAAAATCTCAAAATGCCATTTATTTATTTAAAATTAAACCGGTAATATAAAGGAATTGGTCTACGGGTAGGACTATCCCAACGAAGGAAAGGAATGATATTAATTTGTGATTGGACCATACCAATACCATTACCATATACTCGATTGTAGCAAATCTGAAAAATACAAATCCAAGGCTTGTAATCCCGACCAAACAAACAAAATTATTATTTTTTAATTCAACCACTGGTAACGAACAATGAACGTGCCCTGTTGTGATTGGTTTGACTCTTGTCCTAGTCTGCAATTAATTAAAGCATCAACTTAATTTCGTATAATCGTAATAAACAAGTTAAAACCGGTAATTAATTAAAAGTGAACAAAATCTCAAACGTAAAGACTTATGCAAACAACAACACTAGTTCTAGGCTTCTAGCAATAGCAGTAGCAAAGAAAGACAGAAGAGTCTCTAGACACCTATATCAAAACCCTAATCTCTCTCTCAGAGATCGGCCATGGCTTCCTCTAAAGATCGCGAAAACTACGTCTACGTCGCCAAGCTCGCTGAACAGGCAGAGCGTTACGACGGTTAGAGTTCACAGCACTTTTCTTGCTCTCTTTCTCTGTGTGTATTATTTTTTTTTCAGCTGTTTAAAGTCAATATCGATTTTAGTTTATTTGATTTTGATAAAGTTCAAGGAAGGGAAAGTTAGTTGAATTTTGTGTTTGCGTTTTTTTTTTTTTTTTTTTTTTTTTTTTTTTTTTTTTTTTTTTTTTTTTTTTGCTTTTAATTGTTATAAAACACTTGCAAAATACTTGAATTGATGTTATTGAGTGTATTTTGGAGTTATGGATGGATCAATTGTTCTACCTATGCCCGATTTGACTAGAGATATCGTCTGAAAGTAGATGTTAAAATAGATTCTTTTTGAGGCTCCTTTTATCTGATGCATACTACACTAATCTTTATTAGGATCTGGATTAAAATAATTAATAACAAAATTTTTATCCTCTTTTTCTTTTTTTAATAGAAAATAGCTTCTGGGAATTTTTTTTCCTCGATGAATTTCACCTGTGTTTCCGTGTTATGCTATGGTGAATTGCTCTCTGCAGTAGAGTCATCTCTCATCTGAAGATAAAATCTGTTTATTTGCTATATGTCCATATGTATAAATTAGAGAATTAAGTATTGTTATTCTTTGATTTATTTGTACCCGTTTTTTTCCTGGACAATTGGGCAGAGATGGTGGATGCAATGAAAAATGTTGCGAAGCTTGATGTTGAATTGACTGTTGAAGAGCGCAACTTGCTCTCTGTTGGGTACAAGAATGTGATCGGTGCTCGAAGAGCATCATGGAGGATACTTTCATCAATTGAGCAAAAGGAAGATGCAAAGGGAAATGAAGTGAATGCAAAGCGGATCAAGGAGTATAGGCAGAAAGTTGAATCTGAGCTCACAAGCATTTGCAATGATATTATGACTGTCATTGATGAGCACCTCATCCCTTCAGCGTCTGCTGGTGAAACATCTGTGTTCTTCTATAAGATGTGAGGGATCGTACACTGCCAAGGTTTTGGTTGTGTAACATGTATTTCTGTTTCCAGAGTTTGAGGATTTTGTTCATTGATGCAGGAAAGGAGATTATCACCGATATCTCGCTGAATTCAAGGTTGGTGATGAAAAGAAAGAGGTTGCTGCTAATTCAATGAAAGCATATGAGGTACTATTGAACTCTCAATATTTTTTTACATTCATGGTTTTAGTCTGTAAATAAACTAAGGGTCACTCCCTTCTCTTTTTCCTGATTTATTTTGAGTGAACTATAGTATTGCTGCATTGTAGAATATTTCTCCCTTTTGAAGTAAAGTTTATTTCTATTTTTATCTATTTGCAGAAAGCTACAAGTGCTGCAGAGGCTGATTTGCCTCCTACACATCCTATCCGATTGGGTTTGGCATTGAATTTCTCAGTCTTCTATTATGAGATCATGAATTCCCCAGAAAGGTTTGTAAGAATCTGTTCTCGTTGTAGTTAATATAGAATTCTGTTCTTGCATCTCTTTGTTTGACATAAAAGCTGATTTTTTAATCCTCCCCTTGTTTTCTCAGGGCTTGCCACCTTGCAAAGCAAGCTTTTGATGAAGCTATTTCAGAACTGGACACCCTGAATGAGGAGTCGTACAAAGATAGCACCTTAATTATGCAGCTTCTTAGGGACAACCTTACTTTATGGACTTCTGATATCCCAGAAGATGGAGGTGATTTGTTGAGGACTTAGTTGCAGTTAAACTTTAGTTCAGATTTGTGATTACTCTTTGATAGTTTCGTTGATGCAGTTTTATGTTTTCTGATAGTTTCATCTAGATTTGGCTCTTTTTTTCAAGTATGATTTCTTCAAATGCTTTCAAGCTTTATTTGTTTTGAGACTTCTTGCGTATACAGTTTTCTATATTTTTACCTTATTTGATTGTTTTAAGGTGTATGGATTTGTGTTGTTTTCATGCGTGTGATAATTTGAAGAGACTAGTGTTTTTTGTGTTATGACATATTTGCTATGTAATCTCACATGTAAAACTTGAATAAGTGGACTGATGTAATAGAATGAGATGCAGAAGGGATACAAATTTGCTATCTGTGAACTTGACGGAGATGATTGATTTTGCAATGTGCTATCTGTTTACATGAGTTCAAATTAATGAATGGAGCTCTCTGAGTAAGGTTTCATTCCATTAATCAACTTTCTAGTCTGTCACACTCGAGTAATGAGAAAGCCAAGTCAATCTTCTTCTAATATGCACAAAAAAAGAGTTGGATGCATTCATACTAGGTTTAAGAGTTTGTGATCCATGGCAAAATCACCATACGATCCATATGTATATAGATACACTTATAGGTTATAGATACACTAATAGATAAATAAGTACATATATAACCAGATTCTAATGTCACAAATCTCACATTTGAATTATGCGGCCATCATACTTATCATATGGAGAAGTGGTTCGTTAAAACAAACTTAGAATATTTAAAGTATCAAATCTAAGGAACCTTGGGTTGCAGGTCTCAGAATTAAAGTCCAATTTATCTCTGAGTCACATGTCTGTTGAGGCTGATAACTACCATAGATCATTGATAAAAGAGAAAATATGAGAGGAAAAGGATGGGCATGGACCAATCTTGGTGGTGGAAAAGGAAGAAAGTATAATTATTGAGGACTAAATTATCACCAAGGATGTGTGCGATCTAGATTTTGTTGGGAGAGATACATAAAATGGTATTGTCATCAATAGTAGTTATGTTCACTTTGGAGGTTTTTGTGATTGGCACATGTTGTAATACATGTCAATACTCTTTCAGTCATGTGGTGAAAATGCTAGCTGATGATTGAATGTCTACATAAAGCTGATCCTAAAAGATGTTAATTTGTGCGTGTGTAGAAGCATTCGTAGAAGACCGTTCTCTTAAAGAGTCTTTAAATAAACAAAACTTCCTTTCTGTGTGCAAAGTAATTCGTATTTGCCATTTCAAACACATACATGCCCATGTATTAGCATGTGAACATTATCCTGCATATTTTCTTTTTTCCTTTACAACTCTCCAGCATCTTCTGTCAAATTATCTCTTATTTGTTACTGTAACAGAAGACGCCCAGAGGATGAATGGCACTACCAAAGTTGGTGGGGCAGAGGATGCAGAGGTGGGTTATACTCATTTCAAAGCAATAATTATTTTTGGTATTTTTCACTGTTTGACATAATATTATTCTTTTTGTGCAGTGATCAATTGGAGCACCTTGGTCCTAGTACGTGTTCGGGGGCCAAGGGACAAGACTGGATAGTCAATCTAGTGTTTACTGAAAAAGTCTCGTTTTTTTATCCTTGCTGCCATTTTCTTTATTAATTGCCATATTATGGTGTGTTTTACTGTAGCATGATATGTCCAAACACGATGATTGGTCCTACTTGTACTCATCCAAGCGTTTACTTCCTGTGATGGTGAATGGAGTGTAGAGGCTTGGCCTGATTACTCTATAAGGTGTTTCCCTAATTTGATGTAAATGCCACAGGAGCGTTTCTGCTCTTTGGGTAATCCTCTATGCTGCTTATGTTTGAAGTTCGTTGAAATTTGCTTGCATCTCAGATTATTATTATTGTTCACTGTGATGTTGTTCCTATGAAATGTGACACATTCTAACTGGTGACTGATTGCATATGCCCTTGCAATAAGGCTTTGGAGCTTTTGAGCATTATTAGCCTTAGGATTGAAATGATTGATGATGATGATTTTGAGTATCGAGTTGATCGCAACTGGTCTGGATTCGTCTGGTCCCTTTCTTAGCAGTAGTTGGAAGTAGATAGATTGTATGAGCAAATATGGGCTGGCAGCGGTGTCCCGGAGATATGGGCATCTCCAACCCAAAGCCAACACCAAAATGGTGTTAAAAAGTTGCTTCAATGCAACATCAAATTTCATAACAATTTAATGTGGTGTAATACTATTTATCTACACAAATTTGGTGTGATACTATTTATCCCATCAAAACATTAATTATATTTTTTTTTCAAAATAAATTTTACATTTTAATCAATAAAATTAAATTTTATCATATTTATATCATTATATTTGTTATTTATCAAATTTAATCTCTTTTTTTTTAAATGCATTAATCGATCATTTGTGAGAAGAATATATTAATTCTGAAAATTAAATTACTATCAATATGAAATTTTATTTTTATGTTATTGTTTTTATATTTATTATGGTATTTTATATTAGATGTAATGTTTTTTATATTAAACATAATATTTACTTTATTTAATAAATACTTAATTTTATTAAATTAGTATAATATTTAAAGTCATTTTCAGTAGTTAATTAATAAAATATATCATTTTCAATATTTTAATTAATATATATATAATTAATCAAATAAATTAATTGTAAATAATTAATTTAAAGAAAAAGAAATATAATATTCTAAAAAATATTTATTTTGATGTAATACTCAGTACAATAGATTAGAGATGAAATAATAATTTAATATAAAAGTTATACAAAATTGATGTGAAAGTTACATCAATTTGATGTTTTGGGTTAGAGATAGTCTAACAGCACGGAATCCTTAGCATGTAGGCAGTGTACAACATTATCTGTTGAAGCCCACACGGCTATATTACACTCCTCGGTCCCTACGGTCCCTCCAAAGCCCACTATGACAAATTTTTATCTCTTCCCATCATCGGTCACACTACGCTATTGGAGTCATTAATCGAGAATCATTCTCTGTTTGAACAATTAGGGTCAAGCTAAAAGTTGGTACACAGTTTGTGCTTTCCATCATTTGTTGTCTGATACTGAATGCTAGCTCGTAAGTCTTACGTTGTTTCGGAGCAAAGTCGATACCTCTTTAATATTAACAAGTGATACATTTTCAATTCTGGAGGAATGGGATTTGACAAAGTTATGTCTAATCAATTTAAATTAAATCAACTGTTTCTTCTTTATTTAGCCTTTTGATCGAATGCAATAGCAAACATTATTTCGAATATTAGTCCATTTTAACCAGATCTATTACAATATCTACACGCCATATCTTAATATTTATATGACAAGTCGTCCATTATTCATAAGTCTAACACCCATAACACGTCTTCGATATCCACAGAACATGCCTTAATATTTACATGACATGTTGACCGTTATTCATAAAAGAAGCAGTCTAATATTCCTAATACACGGCTAATGTTTCTGTTTCGTATACCATGTCGTTTTTGTGGGGATCTACACCATAAACATTTGACATTTCAATCACTTCACATTTATTCTTCGATACTTCACGATTAAGATATATTCTTGATGTTGTTTCATATGATACATCGTCTCTCTCCTAGCTAATATACGACGTGTCGACTTTACTCTTAAATACTATTTTTTAACTGGGTTTCATAAAAACAATAATAAATTAATACATCAAAATAAAACAAAAAAATAACACGTTGGCTGTTTTTATTATATATGAGTAATATCATTAAAACCCAAAAAAAATATATATATATTTTTTTATCAATCCATTTCCATATAATCAAATTTTAAAGTTGAGACCAATCAAGCTAGAGAGAATAAGAATTAATTTGATTTATCACATTTGCAAATTCGTAACACACTAAAAAAGAGAAAAGACCATCAGTTTAAAGGGGAAAAATCCAAAACTACTAGCTTTGTTACCTCATAAGTTAATAAATTTTTTTTCTTCTGTTTATCCACGAAACACAACAAAGGGGATCGAGCAAACTTAGATTGTGAATGTCGGGCGCCGTTAAAACTCATTAAATCTACCATTTCACCAACCCTAAGAACGTTATTTACTGGAATACAATTGAGTCATCCTCGTCCGTACCACTAATTAAATTGGCCTAGCGCGCTCCCCTCCCGCCAAAACAACAGAAACACAAAAACAGAGCAAACAAACCCAATCAAATCAAAACAGAAACAAACAGTCAAGCCAAAAGTTTATGACCTCTTCCTTTTCGTCAGCCATTTCACTGGCGTTTCACTAATCTCAGATCCACGATACGACGGCGTAGAAGTAGAAGCAGAAGCATTTGAAGTTTGGGAGATGTCGGTGTTAAAGAAATCGATGGAAGTGACGCAACACTCTTGCCAAGAGAGTTCGTTTAGGTCAGCCAATATGTGGTTGAGAGTGGTGGATGCGAATGGCGAGATGTTCTCATTCAGTGTGGATCGTGATGGATCCATCAAGTCCAATGCCTTTACGGCATACATTAACACACTCTGTACAGTTATTTTTTAGAGAGAAATTTTTTTTATATATAATACATCCTAATATGTTTGGTTGTCAAGAAAATTAGGTTTTTGATTCATTAACTAATTTTCTCGGGAATCAAACAGAAACTTTTAACGGAAATCAAAGTTGAGTGAGTTCTGGCAAGCAATCTAACCTTGGGAGCTTTGTTGATTCTCTTGAAGCCATGCATGGCGATGATCTGCAAAATTTAAAAAAAAAAACAACAATTAATTGAGCAGTCATATCATGTATGTCCAGAACAGAAATGAATTTCGAAAAGTAAACCTGATTGAGAAAATCGATTTTGAGATCTAATTGCTTGTGTGAGAGAACAAAATCAATGTATGTTTCCATCGATAACTTCTCCTTCTCCTTTCTCGCTTTCATGTTGTGTCTCTCGCTTCTCCACTCGTACTAGTAGCTGTGTAGCTCATGTTATATAAAAAATGTCGCAGTAACGCGATTGTGTATATTAGCTGACGTGGCAAGTGGCCTTGGACCCAAGGTCAAACAAAATCAGATTGTCCTACGACTCTCCTACCATAACAGCTCTCCAACTTCATTATGTGCCACAAATACAAATAAATATTGTTTTTAATTTTAAGAGTAAACGACTTTTTCCCATCCAAGGTTTGCCTATATGACACTTTCCCACCCAAAAAGTTTCAAAATATCACTTTCCCACCCAAAGTTTATATTTTGTTAATACTCAAAATACATTTTACTTTCTCAGCCGGTGTTCAGCAAGTTACTAGAAGTCAGGGTAAGAGAAATTTTGTATAGTGGAGGCCGATGGATCGAATGATGGTGATCGATTGAATATTCGTTATCTGAATCAATCAAAAATTAGTTAAGAACAGGAAACTCTAGTTTTGTGGTGGCCAGTAATCAGCAAGAAATCATGTATCAGAGAGGGGTCTTGAAGAGAGGATATCGCAGGTTCAAATGGTGGTGCTAAAGAAAATATTTGCAGTCGAAATTGGTCGAAATCGATTTTTGGTAGTAACGGAATATTAACTTTGAGGTGAGAAAGTGATATTTTGAAACTTTTTTATTGAGAAAAAGTCGTTTACTAGTGTGGGAGATATTAAGTATAAATGTAAGTAATGTTACATTTACATCATTTTTTTATACTGTTTTTTTTACATCATTACGTGGCAAAAGATGATTAGGTAAAAATATATGATTAATTTTAAATCAACCAATCATCTTTTGTCATATAATGATATAAGAAAAATGATAAACTTAACATTACTCATAAATGTAAGTATATTCCAACAAACTCAATACAATTTGAAATAACAAGCTTATAAAAATTTGAAATTAACAATGGTTGAACTCGAGGTAGAGGTAGTTTAATTATAAATTAGGGTACCTCCTCACATAGGGGGTCACAGTGACCAGGCCCGGGCGACTATTTATAAAAAACACAGATATCTGTAAAGTCGTAAAACCATGTATGGGGCTGACGCCTGCCCAGTGCCGGAATTGGACAAAAGCTTATTGACAAGTGGGAGGAAAGTTAAATGAAACAAAAAAAATATTGGACGAATATCACAAAGCAACAAGCGCTTCGTTTTCACCACTAAGTTTTTTTGTCATATTCTCTTAATCTAAAATTTTAATTATTATATAAACAAGCTTCCTAATTCCTGTTATTTATCGATCAGCATTAGCTAAGTAATGGCAGAGAAGGAAGGAGGCATTGTGAAGAAAGGGCATGAAGAAGGCCTGCAAATGGCAGTCTGTCTTCTTCAAGAATTTGAACTCCCAGCGGGGCTTCTCCCTCTGGCCAACGTAATCGAAGTTGGGTATGTGAAAGAAACCGGGTACATGTGGATCGTGCAACAGAACAAAGTGGAGCATGAGTTCAAAATGATAACGAAGCTCGTGAGTTATGATACTGAAATATATGGGTATATTGAGAAGAAGAAGATCAAGAAGCTCAAGGGAGTGAAGGCGAAAGAGCTCATGCTTTGGCCTCCTGTTAGTGAAATCAAAGTTGATGATCCACCAACCGGCAAGGTTCACTTCAAAAGTCTCGCTGGGATCACCAAGACTTTCCCTGTTGAAGCATTTGATATTGGCCAGTAATTAATTAATCAATAATTGTCCTTGTTATTATTTGTTTGTCTGTGTGTGTGTGTGTGTCGTGATGGATGAGGCCTGTTTATATATAAATACCAGGCTTCTCCTAAAGGGTTTCTTTGAAAATCACCCTTGTTTATATGGAGAATAAAAACTAGAATTAATGTCAACTTCAAATTTAATATTTGGTTAACTAAAATATATGCATGATTGGTGATGGGTTGTTTTGGGATTTCAAGGAGAATCAAACAGAACAGAACGGTCATATTTAGCAGAGGAGACTGGCCCTCTCCTGCCTTCCAACAACCACACTAACCTAGACGTACACACCGTACCATAATTACCATCTCCTTGGATCTGTCTCCCATCCCTCCTTCCTTCCTGTTTAAAGTAAGTACCAAACCATCATCCAGTCATGCAAGGGCATTTTCGTAATGAAACAACACTTTCGCTGCCCATGCCTAAACCCAAATTGTTGGCTTCCAAATAGAAGAATCCAAAACCAGTAAATATAAATATATTTTTGTTAATGTTTGGTACATTTTATCGACTCCCACTTAAACAAAGAAACATACTCTAAAATAACAAAAAATTAATGGTAATCTGTTCACAAAATTTAGGAGCAAGATTTGTTTGTAGCTTTCAGTGGGTTCCAGTCTGTATTCCACAGTCTTGTTAAATTAAATTAAATTATAAAAATATAATAATTTATTTGTTTAATTAATTTCTAATAGATTTATCTCGATCCTGATGAAATGCATCTGGGTAAAAAGAAATATAGTAAAGTGAGAATGTTTAATCAAAACTCAGTCAGCTGGGTGAAAACGAATATTGAGGAGGCAGAAAAAGGTGAAAAAGTTAACATGAAGATGTTAAGGGATAAAAAAACATCAATAATTCGCCCTCTTTTTTTAGTACAATCCAGCAGGAATCCAACAATTCGACAGTGTCACCAACCAGCCAGATTGGATCTCCCCATCTCTATCCATCATCAACAACACATTAAAACTAGAGGGATCATATAATTTAATTGACTGCTTTTTCTTCAGACACTAAAACAAAACTAGCATCATATGTAACCAAAAGTTTGTTCTAAAGAAAGGTGAAGGAAAAAAGAAAGAGAGCTAATAATGGCTTTAAAATTGAAGGATTAAAGCAGAAAGCATATACACATATATATAAAGAAAAGAATAAATAATTTCAAATGTGAACTAAAAGAGCTATGTTCTCTCTGAGTTTTTCATTGCTTTGAAACTCCTGAAACAATTGTATAGCTGATTATGTGACAGGTAAAATTGGTAGTCCTAGTATGAATATTGAATTGATGAATAAATTCACTGGAAAATTACCATTGGATGTGGGGGCTTGAGCCATCACAAAACATGAATGAATATGTATTCTATAGACTATAACTTCTCACTGAGTCCTCCAAGGTTTGATGGCTTGGGCAGATCATCTCCTTCACCTTATGCCCATTCTTGTAAATCTTAAAAGTTGGAATGGTTCTTATTCCCTCGGCTTTCGCTATTGCCAAGCTCTCCTCGACATCCACCTTCAATATGTCAAAAAAACCAAAACAATTTACGTCTATTTTAGATAACATCCATGTTTGAATTATTTTGGTAAATTAATATTTCATTTAATTCTTTGGTTAAGAACATTTAGAATCCCAATCCATTTGATTCCTACACAAATAAAATCAGAACTCGTTCAAAAAGTTGAATTCATAAGCCAAGGAAAATACATGGGTAAAAAGCTGAAAATTACGTAACTTGGCAAAGATGATGCAATTAAACTCATTTAAAGAAACATTTATAATTAAGAGTATTGATCCAGTCAATTAAGGGCAAGTGACGAGTACTAAATTACCTACCTTAAAAAAATGCACCGATGGATATCTGATGCAGAGTGTATTTACGAATGGGGATATTTCTTCACATTTTTCGCTGCACTCTACTTTAAAATGAACTACGGAAACACCTGAAATCGGAGAACAAAGATGAGTTATGCTGCATAGCATAAGAGAAGAGACAAACAAGTAACACTAGGTCAAGAGACATCTCACCAGGTGATGATATTGCAGCTTTAAATTTTTCTAAGCTTGAAACCTCTTCTACCTCACCACCCAATTTCATATTATTTGTGAACTCCCCGCTAGATTTCCTCAATGCAATTTGTGCATGGTGCAGAGATTCAGCAACCTCATTGTCTCCGGGAAGTTCTTTCCTTAAAGCCTCATAATCTCTGACAGCTTCCAACCACCGCCCAAGCTACAAAGCCAATGACAAAAGATGCAAAAATCAATTAGAGACTTACAAAGAAAGAACATGCTATGTAAAACACACAAACTAACATAAAAGCAATATGTCTATTCACCTTTCCATTTGAGGCAGCCCTGCGAAGAAGAGCCTTTGTGTAATCTGGTTGTATTTTTAGGGCTTCATTGCAGTCCTCTATGGATTTTTCATAAAACCCAAGCTTGGACCAACAAACTGCTCTATTACAATAGAGAACAGAGTTGCAAGTATCATATTTGAGGCCTTCCCCATAAGCTGAGCAGGCTTCTGCATATCTTCCAGAACTGAAAAGATCATTACCACGAGTACGAGCCCTTGCCACCATTTTCACATTCTTTAACAATGTTGCAATATCTAAATTGCTGCAATCAATAAGTTCAGCTTTCTCTGCGGCGGAAACTGCATTCTCAAATCTGCACCACATCTATCATCTATTCTCACTTACCCCAAATAAATAGGGAAAAGAAAATAAATTCCAACCTTCATAGTTCAGAGCTCACCTTCCTAGTGCCATCTCAACCTGTGCTCGGACATAGAGCACGTAAGCTTCTGCAACCATACCAAATAATTTAACTTGTGATGTAGGAGTATAATGTTCAAATTTGGGCATGTTTGACAGGCAAAAATCTGCATCTTCAATTTGGTGGAGTTTCAACAGGGCTTCAGCTTTGCAAGCAATAAGCTGTAAATTTCATTCTCAAATGTTCAGGCAATCTGAAATCTAGTTCTGTATCAGTCAGCAGAAGAAAAAAAAGGTCAAAATAGTAGTTATACCTGAGGAGAGGAGTCTACTCCAATTGCCATAGCTGCATCAGTTTCCCTGACAGCACTCTTCCAATCACCAATCTTCCTGCTATCTGCACATCGATTTAGATGCTTCTCAAATGATTGCAACTTATGCAACTCAGCAGGATCCGGGTGTTGCCCAGGGAAAAAGAGGTGACGCCTGACATTCTCAACCTGCCCTAATCTGAAAAGGTAACCCAGTTAAAATTGCTGCTTCAAGAAAATTGATGCTTAAACAGTGAAAAACAAGATGTTCATGAAAAACACATGAACCTAAATTGGAGAGAAGCATGAAGATCAATGAAATGCATTAGAAAACTGAAAGGTACCACATCAAGCATAACTAGATAACCTCTGACATTCTTAAAGTTGAGTGGAAAAAGACAAGTTAGAATACAGAACAAAAATGATAAAAAGAATTCTCGAAGAACACTAGAGTAACTAGACAATTGATGTGAGAGCCAAAGAAAAATTATAAAGTTGAATCAATCACGTAGCAAAGCAAAATGAACCCTACATTTCAACCACTTAAATCCAAGAAACCAACCAGATCAACCTATTCAACACTCCTACAAATGATAGGTACTGTTAACAACTCTAGACAGCTAGCAACTCAAGGACCAAATCCATCTAAACGTTTAACTTCAAAAAAAAAGAATAAAACAAGGCCGGTAAGTGGGAAAGTAGAATCATAAGATCTAAATATCTAATATCCTAAATGACCAAAACAAAAAAAGAAAATTCACCAATGGAAGATAGCACAGAAACTGACCCTAAAGCCCGAGCAAACAGACACCAATGTCACAATGCCCGTGATAGAAGCCCACGGAAACAGATCCAATCCAATGCAAAACCAATAGGAAAGGCAACACTAAATCCGAGAACAAAAAAACGCAACAAGCCAATAGCATTAACATTAACATTTCTTCCAAGAAAAAAATAAAACAAAACACTTCATTACACAAGAACAGAAAACTAAGCAAGAAACAAACAAACTCACCTAAGATAAAGAGAAGTCAACCTCTGGTGAGCCCTCATATAAGCAGGGTCCAATCTCACAGCCTCCTCACACTCCGAAACAGCCTCACTCAACCTCCCCATCGCCGTCAAAGCCGCCGCCCGGTTACTCCTATAGGCGGCGTTTTCAGGCGACATGGATATGGCCTTATCGTACAACTTCAAAGCCTCAACAAAATTACCCTTTTTATACATCTCATTGCCCGCCCTCTTCACCTCCTCTGCATCCACTACATTACCTAATTTCGCATTATTATTATTATGATTATTGTTATTATTATTGCCATGACCACGCACTATGCTGCCGTGTCCGTAGTTTCCCGTGCCCGTACCCAACGTGTCAGTTCGGTTAGAGACACGACACGCCATGCCAGTTTTGAGGATCTTCCCAGATGGACAAATGTTGCCACTTGGGAGCACACTTGCGGCGTTGGGATTTGAAGAAACTGAATGTGCTCCGTTTCCGTTATAGATACTACCACTACTGCTCACTGTACTGAAACTCGAACCAGAATAGATCAATGGTGGACCAGCAGAGACTGATCTCCGGTGACCCGGTTTCAAGTTACGTGGAGTTGGGCCGGATCCGGGTGAGCCCGAGAGCTCGCCGGAGTGATTTTTTGTTTTGTTTTTAGGCAATTGAGGGGGGGTATTGCTTTTGCTTTTGCCTGAGGCTGAACCAGAGGAGCTGGAGCTGCTGGTTGATGTGGTGACACCATTGGCGTTACTAACAGAGCCACGCGTTAACAAAGGTGAAACTGGCGAACCCAGATCGAGTTCTTTGAAATCTGGCTTGTTGTTGTCGTCGTTAAAGGTGAGTGAGTTAGCGAATCGGTTGGTTAGAGAATCAAAGTTTATGTCTTGTAAGGATTTCTTTGAATGTGACATTATAAATTAAACAGACACTCTGGTTTGGTTTGGTTTGGTGTTTGTCTATAAGAATACCGTGAATGTAGAAGAAGAGAGAGTTTGTGAAGAAAACATGAAGGAGAGAAAGAAAAGAAAAGAAAAAAAAGGAGAGATGGGGATCTCGTGATATAAAAGGAGGAAGCAAAGAATGAATGTGAATGATACCAAGTGTTTTAAGGGAGGGAGAGAAAGTTGGAGAGTTGAGAGAGAGAATGAGCTTTTAATTTCCTTTCTTAATAGTGATCTTCACTACTCACTCTCCCTTCCCTTCCAGTTACCTGCTTCTTCACGAGACAGCTCTAAGCCTGCGTCCCCTCTCTCGCTAATCTCTCTCCGTTTTCATCCAAATGTAATTGAATTTTAAAACAAAGATTGTCAGAAAGTAAACCAGTTGATGTTTGTGCGAGTCCACTACGCCACTCTTTAATTTGGTTAGCTTTTGCCAGCAAATTCGATTGCGCCGCATTCATTTATTTGAACATTACACACAATTTAGGGGCAAACCAAAAGCAATTTCCATTTTTCTCTTTAATCCAACGTCAAAAAGAATTCCATTTAAGGAAATTTACATTAACAAATATCCAGAATGCCATTTTTATTACAGTTTTAATTATGTGGATTACGTGTACTTACCTTAATTTACACACCATTCCATATATTCCCTACTTACGGAACTCTATGCCCTAACTCCGTTTTTGCATGGATTTTTTTTTACATTTACCAAACTGCCCCATTTATTTATATTTATATCTTAAATCAATTAGCCCTTCCTAAATTTTATTGTTTTAATAAATGAGTTACATATTCTTACCAAAAGGCATACATAATCAAATAATTAACTTCCAAGTAAATTGGGATTATTAAAAAATTAAGCTAATCCATGTTAATTCTTTTTTTTTTTTTTTTAACTCTTGTAAAAATATATCATAAATATTTTTCATAGATTGTCCATTTATTTAATTAAAAAGTGGTCCCCAAATAGATGGTGAATTATGAGAATATTGATCTATACAAATTTACAAGAGTGGGTCATAAAATTAATTGATTAAGTAAATGATCTAATCTATAATTAGGGAAGAAGAGAATCCCACCAAAACTTCTATGTTTAACGTAACATTCCCCCTCCCAATCCCATCATATTATATTTATTTATTAATATCCACTGTTTCCATAACATTAACCAGACATCCCACCAATTCTACTTGCCTCCTCACAAACACAGTTTCTATCAGTTCCCTAAATCCACATGCATGTGTTCTCATCATCTATTTAATTTAATATCCCTTTTAAATATGTAATTTTGATAGAGAATTTTAATTATTGGAAGAAAAAAAATGTGTAAAATAATCAAAGGTTAAAAAAGAGTTTTTCTTCATTTGAAAATTTTGAAATGGTGATTAGAAGAAGTGTAAAGATGTGAATGGAGAAATAAAAGGGGGGTAAAAAAGGAAAGGAGGGTTCTGAAATGGAGACAGGAGCAGCTGGCCATGTGCAGAGTGCCGTGCCAGCTGGGCCATTCAGGGAACCCTAAGCAATAGCATTCCCCAGCGGCCTCCAGCTAAGCACATGAGACACTCATAAAACTGACGCCGTCTATTAACGTTGACAGAATATTTTCATTTTCTTTTAGGAATATTTTTTTGTTCTACAGCCGAGCCGAGTTGGACTTGACGTTGACTACAGAGAAACAGCCACGTCCATGCCATACCTCCTCCGTGCCTTCAATCCTAAATCCCTATCACTTTCCCTGCTTCCCGCTCACTTTCCCGGTTCAGCTCAGCTTGTAACAATTTCTTACCGCGATGCTTTTTATTATAAAATTGGGATATTTATCTTGTAATTAAGTGTAGCAATTTATAAGGCTACAATTTATTGATTCTCTATATCAATTTCTCATATCGATTGACGTAAAATGTTATCTGAAAATTTCATATTTTAATTACGTTGCACTTTACGTCAATCTGTATATAAAATCGATAAATGTAACATTTTTCAATTTATAATTACAAAGTAAATATTTAGTACCCTATTCAATGGACTGAAAGTTGATTTGTTAATGGTAAAATAATTATTTGAATAATATGATTATATTAAATCAGGTCTAAATTGGGATATTTACCTTCTAATTAATTGTAGCACTATTATGTTGGTAAAGTATACAGCTACAGTTGAGAATATTTACTATTGAATAAGATACGGATACCAAATTAATTTATAAGGATTTGTACTATTTATTTATTAATGCGGTTGTTTGTATTTATTTATTAGATTGTTACTACAACTATCAAAGTATTAAATAAAGGATGATAAAACAAGAGAAAGTTTTTTGAACCGCCCAAGGTAAATCTTAAATTTTAACAGGCCCCTTTGGTTTCAGAAATAGCTCCTGACCCCCCTGTCTTTTGTCAACCATCAGTTTTAGCAGCCGAAGGAAGGATAAATAAGTAAATGAGTAAAATTCTTATAATTAAAACAATTAAAAAAGATTTTTAATCGTAACTCCACCACCCCACCCCATTTTTCCTATTGGGTTTGTGGTTTGGAGATGGTGAACGGGTTTTGTTTAATGTTGATGGTGGAGTGGCAGTGGTAGTTTCATTCATGGTGTTGGGGATTAGGTTTCACGTACAAAGTGTGGGTAAGTAGGTGTTTACGGTGGGATGAAAGGTCGGTGGAAGAGATTGGAATGGGCTTCTGTTGGATGGTATAGTCAGGGACAATGGTGGAGATTGTATTTTTCTAATAATTAATTAAAAAAAAAGGGTAAAAAAGGTATTTGATTGTACTGGGCCTACTGGCAGTGTCAGAATGCAAAAATTAATTACTGTAACAAACAGCAGTGCGTTAGGAGCTATTTCCAAAACAACAGAGGGTTTTCTGTGTTTAGGTTATACCTCGGGGGGTTTAAAATAATTTTCTCACAAAACAATGTACTCAGTACTCACCACCACTTCATTTATGGTAATTTTTATTTTATTCTTTTTAACCAAAGGCAAAGGACATAATAAATCAAATATTTATTTGCAGTTACTTTAGTGGTTAGAAAGTAAAAGATAAATCATGGAATAACTTTTCAGCTATTACTGTTCTTTCTTTTTTATTTGGAAAGAGTTAGCAGCAAGGCAACAATACCCATCTCTTTCCTTTCATTTTCTTAAATTTGAGAAAATTAATTTAATAATTTATATGATTAAGAATAGAAGATTGAGTTGTGATGGTAATGGGATATGGTGTTTTCCATTTATGATCTTCTTCTAAGATCATGGGGGTTCAATTTGAGAATTGAAAAATGGTCATATGACCAACAGCTAGGCTTAATTTAACTAACAAAAAGCTTTGATTATGGAATCCTTGTACTTCACTAAATTAAAGTAAAAAAGGCCCCACTTCCACCTATATCCATCCTCATCAAACTGTTTCCGTATTTCTTTTGCAAGTGGTAAATGGTAATTATGAATTTAAGAAAAATAAATAAATAAATAAATAAAAACATTCCATTCTATTGGGTGGAGTTTTTACACCTATTTTTTAATTTATTTATTCTGTCATTCATTTACAAATTTGTAGTAAACTGTTTACTGGGGGCCTTGAGAGTTGAAATGAACTTGGAAAGTCTCAGTGTTTTGTCAAAATATGAACCATTTTGGCAGCATTTGTCGATGAAGCTGAACAAAACGACACCACTCTTTATCTTTTTCGTGCTAAATACGAAGCAATATTATTATCAACAATGCAAATAAAGATGAACTTAAAATATTTGATTCAAATGAAGAAGTGGTTTCGAATTTTGATTTGTTGTGGAAACTGGGATGCAGGCCTAAAATTAAGACCAAAAATTGAGAAGATTAATGAAGATCGAATTTGGTTGAGAAAGAGAGTAATGTACATGGCGAGCACATGCCATCCATGTGATTCAAATGATTGTGATGAAATGTGAGTGCATTGATGTGTAAATTTATTCCTGTCTCCATGTTTATCCCTAGACAATCAGTGGCCAGAACAGTGGGGTTCACAAGAAATCACACAGAAGTCGGGTTCTTTGTAATTTATGAGCATCATGCTGATACAAATTTGAAAGTTGCTTGGAACTTAGCCAAATCGATAAAATTGTAATACAATATTGCTTGACAGCTTATTTGGGATGAAAATTTGAGATGGGTTCAGATCAATTATTTAGTTTTCAGTGTGTAACTGATAACGTCATGAGTGGCAAATAGCATATATATCATGATGAACACAACTTCTGCAACTTATAATTCTTACATCAACTGGATGATTTCAATAATCGATCATGTATTTGATTCTTTGCGGCTAATGGTAGTTCTAGTTCTATTCATGTTTTATGATGATGCTTTAGATACGCATGTGATTGTGAAGTTGAAATATTTACATGAATGAATGAAACGGCACACCACATATATATCATTTATTTTTATTCCTTTTGGGTTTATTATGTGATAATATTTGATCGAATTAAACTCCAATGCTCCAATAATGAATTCAATGCGTCAAAAAATCAACTCATTTTCTTATAAAGCGACAAGTTTGAGGAGTGTGGCTTAAACGGAACAATAAGTAATCAGATCAAATCATAAAATTTTATCCGGCACGCAGATTAGTAGTAGGCCTTCCCGGACAAAACTTCACGTCACACAACATGAATTTGGAGAAGAAAATTTCTATATAAATGTCAAAAGAAAGTGTATATTCACTCACTACTACAATTCATCTATAGAAAAGCTACAATGGGATTCAGAAACCAGCAGTTCCAATACCTTTGCTTTGGTTTGATCTTCGTATTGGGAGCTTGGGTTCCACAGGCCATGTCTCGTAGTCTCCAGGATGTATCAATGTACGAGAGGCATGAAGAATGGATGGCTCGTTATGGGCGTGTGTACAAGGACGCCAATGAGAAGGAGAAGCGTTACAATATTTTCAAGGAAAATGTGGCACGTATCGAGGCTTTCAACAAGGCCAATGACAAATCTTACAAACTAGGCGTCAATGGATTTGCTGATCTTACAAACGAAGAGTTCAAAACCACACGAAATAGATTTAAGGGCCATATGTGTTCTGAATTAACAAAGACAGCTTCATTCAAATATGAAAACGTTACTGCAGTGCCGCCTTCTATGGATTGGAGAAAGAAAGGCGCTGTAACACCCGTCAAGGACCAAGGACAATGCGGTAATATATATATATATATATATAATGAAGCGAAATTTTGTGTTAGAAAAATAACAATCTTAGTTTCTAAATTCTAACTCTTTGTGTGATGGATACACAGGATGTTGCTGGGCATTTTCAGCAGTTGCGGCTATTGAAGGAATTAATCAGCTAACAACTGGAAAATTATTATCTCTGTCCGAGCAAGAGTTGGTAGACTGTGACATCAAGGGCGAGGATGAAGGATGTAATGGTGGTTTAATGGACGATGCCTTTAAATTTATCCTACAGAATCATGGGATAGCAACAGAAGCAACCTACCCATACCAGGGAGTGGATGGAAAATGCAGCGCTAGCGAGGAGGCTAGTCGTGCAGCCAAAATAAAAGGATATGAGGATGTGCCAGCCAATAGCGAAGCGGCACTATTGAAGGCTGTAGCTAATCAACCTATTTCTGTTGCCATTGATGCTGGAGGTTTTGACTTCCAGTTTTATTCGAGCGGTGTGTTTACAGGTCAGTGTGGAACTGAACTAGACCATGGAGTTACTGCTGTTGGTTATGGAGTGAGCAGTGATGGGACCAAGTATTGGCTGGTGAAGAACTCATGGGGCACAGGATGGGGAGAAGAAGGATACATTATGATGCAAAGAGATGTTACTGCTAAGGAAGGGCTTTGTGGTATAGCTATGGAAGCCTCTTACCCCACCGCATAAAAATTATTATTATCGAAATTAAAAGGCGGGGGCCTTCTATTTCAATTCCTATATGTAGACTACTACTCTTTGTATATGCTTTCTGTATTGTCTTCTAGCCTTCTACTGCCAAGTTTTGGCTGTTCAGAATCTCAGAAGAAACGTATGTACCTGAAATGAATATGTAAAACTGTCATTGTATAATATGTATGAAGATCGTTGCAGTTTCTTTGTAGTCTATGTTTCAGAATCCTGGTTCATCGTACTCAACTCTAATTTCAACCAAATTTTAAAGAATTTTACGTTATATAAAAGGAAATCAGGATCGGAGGTTTTTTAATACCCGAGCTAGATGTAAACACTTGCTTCGAGGTGATTAAAAAATGAGTTGTTTTAACATTATCAAAAAAATCTATTTTCATGATTTCGCTTAAATTTTTGAGAAAAAGATTAAACCTAGAGAAATCTGTGAAAATAACTCACTCTTTAGATCGAGGCCACCATAAAAATCAGTAAAATTGAGATTCGCTCAAAATCGAAATTCTGACTGTAAGAGTAGACGTTCGTATTAATATGTTAAAATCACTCAAGGATAAATTTATTCTCATTCTTCTCTTTCCGTAATGCTCTCTCTCTGCCTCTTTCATTCTCATAATACTGCCACCGGCTGCTAGAGGGGTGAAAAGAGAAAGAAAAAATGAAAAACCCAAAAAGCAACCCTTTTCTGAAAATAGATGTTACCCGTTGAAATGCACAAACTTAAATATAAAACGCCCTTTCTACTCAGGACTTCTATTACTGCAAATATAGAAAGCATTTTCACGTCTCCTTCATCATCAAACTCGTACACAATGGTGTCGTTCTACATATATAGAATAACTCTCAACAAAGCAAACTAGATAGATAAATACAACTACAGCTCATAGATAGAAGAAATTTTCTGCCCCGAATATCCCTGTAGAGGGAATTTTGTTGGCTACTTCAAGCCAAAGGTTTCTCCAGGACTTAATTGCTAGATTGACGCAACTCTGGACGCACAAAATCTGCATCTGGTGGAACTGAAATATCCACGGTAGGTCTCAATTGAGCACAGACTTTAATGGCTCCGTGTACTGGATCTGAAAGAAAGTTGCTGATGAGATCTCGGTTGATGGGGGCACCGCTGTCCACTGCCACCAAAGCCTGTTGGGTAAGGATGTAATCAAAACGAGGGGCCCATTTCCTTGATCCTAGCCGAGCTGTTGTGGAGCAGTTATCCACCATAAAAGAAACACCACGAGCATGCATAAATGGGTTCAATGAATCCACAGACTCGATCACACTTTCATTGATGATCTCAGAGTACGAGTGCCCTTTCTTCCTCAAGATTTCAATCTGGAAATTTAAAATCCAAAAGTAGAATATCACTAAACAGAATGAAGTGAAGGATCTCAATCTAAAAGCTTCATTATCACAAACAGTCAATTTAAAATTTTCAGAATACTGAATTCCAGAGCTACCCAAGTTAATTGTATCCATTGAAGATTAAAAATTATTTAAAATTTTAAATAATGTCAATTTTTTTTAAAATAATCGCTGTTTTTTCAAGAGAGCATTCCACAGAATTATCACATAGAAAAGGGTATTTAGCCATTATATTCTTGTTCAAGTAACTAACAATATTTACAAATTACTCTAAAGGGGATCCCCATACCTGGGCCATCATTAAAGCCACATAGACACCTGCAGTAAAGGGGGACAATGGGCCTAAGTCACCAGCTGGCCGTGCTGATCGGACTCGCTCACCAACTTTCCACATGCGAGTCTGATCAATTTTTCCCATTGGGAAAGCTGGTAGACCATCCTTTTCCTATAAATCAAAAGCATATCCAAAAATCAGTTTTATTTGAACATTAATATTACTTAAAACCAATTAAAAGATTAGAGTTGACAATTACTTCAAATTGATCCAAGTTATAGTATAGTAACTTACATAAAACCGACGCCCAGCCAAGACAACACTGCGGATCTCACTACAACTGGCTACATCTTCATAGCACTCGTATAATATGTCCATGCAAGGATAGTATGAGGCACTATAAGCTGTCTCAAATTCCTTTTTCTCCTCTTCAGACAGGGAGTTGTAAACAGCCAACATACCCTGTTAACAGAAAATATAAAATTGGAAATGGTTACACTGTGGAAGACACATCCATCAAAGGAAAGAAACAACTGTTTGTATTGGTGCAGAGAAAACAAATTCTACAATTTCATCACAAGGCTACCTGAGTTGAGATGGTCTTTGATATAATTCCTGTTATGCACTCAACAGTATTCTTGTAAGCCTGATCTTCACTCATTCCATTGTCAGTGTACCTTCTGAACAAGGACTCCACAATTCCATGAACAGCACCAAGTAAAATGCCTATAACCCATAGAGAAGCAATTGCCAAAAAATGAGAATTAAGTTCACCATAAAATTAGAGATGTGAGAAAAAGCACTCACCCCGCTCCCCAAAGATATCACTCTTGTACTCCTGCTCCAAAGTGGTGGCAAATGTGAAAGGAGAACCCAGGGCAACTGACCATCCCAGGGCAACATCAGTGGCTCTACCATCAACATCCTGCAAACATAATATTTAGTACCTAAAGTCTGCTAAATAGATTGGGTTACAGGGCACAAAAACTACAGACCCATGGGTGATAGAGAGCAAACCTGGTGGACTGCAAAACTGGAATTAATTCCAGCACCATTTATCTCTTTGCCTTGAACATAAAGTCTCCTCACAGATGGACCCATTCCCTTGGGACACACAGCAATCACACTAATATTCTTTGGGAAATCAAGTCCCATTGACTGCAAATGCCCAAGAAGAAAACCATGGGAAAGTCCCAGGATGCTGTTTGGCTTCATGTGAGAGAAAATTTTCTCATAGTTGTCTGCCTGCAACATAATATTAAATCAGATCCCCCACACCAAATAATAAATGACAGAACCAAACATTATCAACAGCAGAACTGTAGAACCTTTCAACAAAAGACAACAAAGTCCCTTAGGTTCTGGTAAAATACGGGAAGGAGGAAAGGGAGCAACCTTATATATTTAATGTCTAGCACTTACCTTCATTTCCTAGTCCACACTATCCAGTTGCAGATAGAATTTCAATCATTTCACATAAAGAAACAAAACAGAATAGGCATACAACCAACAAAAGGAAGTAAGCATTTAAAATAAATAAAACTATCTTTGTTATTACTATAGTATCTTGGTAATTTGAATACATATACGTATTTTTGGACCATGGCAACCACTATGAAAACAGAAAAACATCCAGGAAATGTTCAGTCCTATAAGTACCATTCAAATCAGCCAACATTTTAACACAAATCAAGAGTATGCTAAACCAACCTGTGCAGCATCAGAAATCAATAGCAACACGAGATCACTGCCAGATACAGTTTCCCATATATCACCCAAAGTTCCATTCTCTTCAGCAAAGCCAGCAGCACGAGCTTCAGCAAAAGAGCGAGAGCCCTTCCTAAGCCCAATCTATGATGTATAAAAGCAAACAAAGGAAAAGAAATACAGATTCAGACAACAGAAACTCACTCAAAGAGCACAAGGAGATAATAAGCTAAAAAACTAACGAAAAATCGATCAAAATAAAATGCAATTAGAGATTACCTTGACAACAATATCAGATTTTGCTTCTGCGAGGGAATCCCTCAAATTCTGAGCTTGAGCAGGTCCCTGGACAGAAAAAAGAGAGTTAAGGTGGCTTTAACATGCAGAATAAGATAGCCACGAGAACTCAAGTGAAATACAATATAAATGATTCGGCTGTATAATTTTATAAGACATGCAAAAACAATCAATAGATTCATTAGCCATCTTATAAATCAATATTTTCAATAAGTATAGGTTAGGTAATAGTACTTGAAAAAATTCCACATTCACCATAACAATTAAATGTAAAGCCCCAAAGATACGTATCTTCAAAGTAATATGCTTATTAAGAAAATGTTAAAAATGAGACCTGAGAACCCCAACCGATAACGCCAATCTGCTTAATCCCCTTTAATGCGTCAGGCAGCAACTTGAACAAATCCCTTCCTCCTCTCACAATGTACTACAAAATTAACATATTCCATACATTAATATTAGTTATCAAATTTCACAACATAATCACAAACAAACAAACAAAAACTAATTAAAACAAACTGAAGTGTAATTATACCTCGTCGTGGCCAGCGAGAGAGATCTTCTCCTTCTTGAAGACAGAGGTCTCGAAATCGAGAGTGATAGGAGTCTTAATCGTCGGCATCGACACCATGCGCGCACCGAGAGCTGACCCCAAACCGACACCGTTTCCACCGGTGGTAGCTTTCATAGCTCTCAATGACTTGGAGGTCGACGAGAGAAACCCTAGGTTGAGAGTTGTGAAGGCTGGTTTTAGGGTTTTAGATGAAGAGGTTGCAGGTGTTGAGAGAGAGGGAGTGAAGGACGTAGCTGCAACCGCCGCCATTAGTGACTAGTTAAGAGAGACAGCTGGAGAGCAAGTAAAGGAAATCGTTTAAGAGACTTTATAGGAGAGTAATTGTTTTCAGTTTGCTATTGTGCGCCAGAGGTTCAAGTCACCGCGTCCTCTTGATAGTTGACTCTGCTTAGAACCAGCGCTGACAACCAGTGATAAGCCGGATTGGATTGTGGTGGGTAGGATTAAGCGGCGTATGATTGTATTAAAACAAGGGTTGTGTACGCTATAAAACCCCTACAAAAATTTAACCAACTCCTGTGCACCCTAATAATTGTTATTAGTATCACATGAAATTTTTTTAACTGAACTCTGGATGCATTACAGAAAATAGTATAAAGAGTAAGGTTACCCAAGTAAATATAATAATTCCCAGAAGCTCTTTTGTACAGTTTTTTTTATATTATAAATTGACTTTATAGAATAATTGTGTATCAATTTAAAATAATATTATATTTATTTATATAAATTTTTTGTATATATAATGTTTCCCTATATCAAATGAAGTCATTGCTACAAAATTGGTTGATGAGGACCACATATACCTCAACTGCATTAAATATGTTTATATAATTTAAGTAATATCAATTCCTTATTGGGTAATATAATACAAGTATTATAAAAAAGATATTAAACCGTAACCGCATGCCTCTGTCATATGACAAATAAAATAGATTTAAGTGTATATATATTATATATATACGAGAAATTAGAGTTCTACAAATTTAAGTAAAACCATAGGTTAAATTACAAAACTAGCCTCAGACGAGGACGATTAATTTAGGATTCGGCATCGGCACCAGTGCTAGTACTACACTACTACTACTACTACTACTACAGTACTACTGACAAGTCACACCACACGTGAATTTTTATAGGTAATGAAATCATATGTTCACGTATGGGACAGAGGGTAGAAAAACAGTGCCCACAAAATTTCAGTGGACTAGACGAGACCTTCAATTTGTCTTCACTCATTAATTGAGGGTTGTACCGAGTTTTTATGTGATTATATTTTATTTTACTTGGGTTAACCTATTAGGGCCATGTTTGGTTCACAATTACCAAACTTTTAATTAATAATGTTAATTTTATGCATCGAATTTACATCAAATTATGTGATATTGTTCATATTAGAAACGTTAGTCTATATTTGAAGATTTCAAAACCCATAATAATATTGGACAGATATCATTTAAAATAAACGGGTGTCCAAAGTTATGGTCACATGTCTATAATACATGTGCGGACATCCATTTAAAATTGACAAATGTCCATAACTTTGGATATCCGTTCATTACTATATGACTATTTGAATTTTGAATCTTTATGTTTGAAATCCAACAAATATTTTCAAACGTAATTTATAGTGTGAACTTGTCTGACTCAAAACCATAAGTTTCGATATATAAATTTGGTGTAATATATCGATCTCCGTAACATTATTGATTAATCAATTAACAAAAGTATTATAGAATATTCCTTTGCATTGGGAAGATTGAGAGATTAAATTACATAATGGCTTTTTATTTTTAATAATAATATAAAGCTATTTCCTTACCATTTCTTAAGGCCCATGGGCTGCTTTTGATAGTGGGCCAAAGAGTAATCTGTAAGCCCATGTTTTCTGAATATTTGGAAATAGCCTAGTAATTTTCACTTTACGTCAAGTCAAGTCCAAAATTGTTGCTATTTCTTAATTATAATCAGGAAATTAATCACAATTAATTATAAAGTCAATTTGGGGTAGTTAGGTGTCTAATATAATTAATTACGACCTTTTAAAGTGATGATCAGCTTTTGTCATTTGCCTAACTTTATATTGCTGACTGTAATATTTATTTCCAACAACACAGAAACGACAAAATGGAAATTCAAGCATTGTGACTATGAGGTCAGTTTACAAACAAAAAAGGTAAAAATGTTAAAAAGTTAGATACGTGAAATCAAATTTTAGCCCACATGTGTCAACTGTGAGATCATCTCAATCTTCTTACGAATTTTGAATTAGGATTTAACTTCATAATAATTTGCTACCTTTTTCTTAATCATAGGTTAATATTTTATTTAAATTTACCCAAATATAATAAAATTACAAATCCCAAATACGTATTTTTTACATAAAAAAATATTGTCAACTAAGTCATCTATATAAACCCCAATATTCAAAAGATTACTCTAACTCTAACACAAGACTATCAAATTTTTAATGTTATGGATTCAATTATTGGAATCATTAAAACCAATCAAAGTATGTGTATGTTTGAACCAAAATTAAATCAATTTGAAGGACCCAATTGGAGTCTTATTATGTCATTTACTAAAAGCCAAACGAGCATGATCTCGAGGGGCTATGAGCATATGACTCAGCATAAAACTTGATTAAAAAATTAATTACCTTAAACCTAATCTTGACCACACAGAAAAAGAAATCAAAAAAGAAAAAAAAAATATTGGAAATATATTTTCTCATACCCTTTATGATTCCAAGTTTGAAGACTTCACAGAGTCTCGGACACTTGTACTCCACAACCTGGCAAAACTAGCCTCGACTTTCTGCTTTTGTAGGGACAATGACCAAATCCTCACTCTCAGATCTGTGTCTTCTTTCTTCGTTCTGGAGTTAACTTTCATCGTATATCCAAAAGCAGTATGTATTCCTCCGTAGCTAAGTGTTGAAACTGTCCCTTTTAACTCTGTAATCAGCCTTCTATGTGCAAGTTAAACACATGATTAAACACTTGAAAGCATAAATGTAAACTAATTAAGTCCTTCAAGACTTTTTCAAGTCAGGCTAAGCTATAGTTTGGGAACCCATTTGGCCATTGTTATTTTAAAGTTTGGACTTTTAATCGTTGTTTGGTGCTGGTCATGGATCCTTATTCTTGGAGATCATGTAGGAATGGCAATGGTATTGAGACAGTGAGTGATGAGTTATTTGTGAATAATGGGTTGCAAGGGAGAGCAAAAAATGGGTCATCTTCTTATTCGTCGTTGGTTTTGGATAGTGAGAGAGGAGAGCTTGTGGAGGCTAATGTGAAGTTGAAGAGAAAAGGGGTCCCAGTGGAGAGAAGTGTTACCGCTTTGAAGAATCATATTGAAGCAGAGAGGAGGCGGAGAAGGAGGATTAATGCGCATCTTGATACGCTTAGGAGCTTAATACCTGGTGCAAAGAAGGTAACATTTGTTGTTTGATATGTATTCGTAGCTGTTTAAAGTAAGTTAATTTGGTAATGATGGTTCCTTCAAATTTTAAGTTTAGACTTGATGAAAATTGGATTGTCTTTTCTCAAAGGTCAGTACATATGAGTTATTTTGATGTAAAATGGATTGAGAAAATGGATTGAGAATAGCTGAAACATGCTGCTATGCTCACTCTAAATGATTTATTTTTTCTTTGTAAAAAATTTAAGAGGAATTAGTGAACCTTTACTGGTAAATTGCTGTGAATAGTTTTTTTTTTCCTTTTTTTGGTGTATCAGATGATATGGGTCTTAAGAGTGGTCTGACAACGAATTCTTTGATATTTAATTGGACTTGTTAGTTTGAAAGAGCTAGTTGGTATTGAACATGTATAACTTCATAACTTCATAATTTAGATTTCAGCATGTGAATTCGGATTTCGAGCTTCAGGTATCAGTAACTGGGATTCAGTTACATGTTCATTATCAATACCACTGTGATCTTGCAGATCTTTTAACTTTTTGTGGTTTTGATGAAAATTGGTTGGCTTTTGTTGCCAATTTGAACTCTAGATGGACAAAGCTACAGTGCTGACTGAGGTTATCAACCAGTTAAAAGAACTGAAAGAGAATGCCACAGAAGCTACTGAAGGCTTTCTCATACCAACAGACATTGATGAAGTGAAAGTTGAACAGCAGGAGGGACTTGATGGAGCCCCTCATTCAATTAAGGCATCTCTATGTTGCAACTATAAACCGGGACTTCTGTCTGACTTAAGACAAGCACTTGATGCTCTTCATCTCATGATAGTGAAGGCAGAGATAGCAACCTTGGGAGGCAGGATGAAAAATGTTATTGTGATGGCTAGCTGTAAAGAGAGGAACTTCGAAGATACTGAAGTATGCCAGTCTCTTGTGAACTCTGTTCACCAGGCAGTTATGTCTGTCCTTGATAAATTTTCAGCCACGGAGGAGTTCCTTTTAGGAGCCGGACTTTCAAATAAGAGGCGAAGAGTTTCTTTGTTTGATTCTTCCTTGTCATCTTTGTCAGGGGATCTCTGGTGAGCATATGATCTCTTGGTGATGGTTTGCATCTTCTATTGTATATGTTTTGTCTGTCCATATGCATTGGCATACAGGGTGGTGATCCAATGAATGGTTTTCTTATGTACTTATTCTGCTTTACCAACTCTAGAGATAAAAATGTACTAATGTCTTGTGCCTTCAACGTAGATCACTGAGCGATTTTCATCGAAATTGTGAATCATAGACAGTATAGCAAAGCTATTCTGTCCAGTTCATGTAATTTTCTTTATCTCTCTGATGCTCGTGGATGAATAAATTGAAAAAGGGATTCTCATATCATATGCCTGGAGATAAAAGGGAATTCTTAAAATTTATTTTTATGCTTCTTTAAATAGATCATGCCAAAAGTTTCCACAAATTTGGGGCCGCAATCTCTATGATGACTGCTGACTGGAGGGGAAATTTGATGACCAGTTCTATTTAGAGAATAAAAATTGAAGGAGTAGGTGTTCTAAACTAGAATATTCCGAAGGAGTTGTGGCAGAGTGCAGACACTGCGACTCTGAGGACTTTGTAACCGACAAGTTTCTTGATGAATTTCTCTAAGACTAATTAGAAGTTAAAATGGGAGGAAAATAATTGACCATGGACTTGAATGTTAGAGAATATAACATGTTTCTGCTATCTGTGAATGTTAATTTGGAAGCTCTTGCTTTTCAGTAAATGTAATTACCTAAAATATGCATAAGATCAGCTTAAATGTATTTCAGTGCATCATTTCATTTGTAGATAGAAATCATTATCACTTCCAAATTTTAGAATGACTCTGCAGTGTAAAGTAATCTCTTTGAAACACCTATAGAATTTGAGAAAGGGGAAAAAAAAAAAAAACTTCAAATCTCTGCTGCATTTTTTAAATCTGATAATAAATCTGTCTCTTAAGATTCACCATAAATTTGTCCTATATTTTTTTTAATTGTATTTATATTTGTCTACGTTGAAATCAAATCTAAAATGGGTCAATAAATTTTTTCTAATAAAAAGAAAGTAAAAAAAAAAAAACCTCTTTTAATGTATTTTTACCATAAAAAAGAACTTCCCTTGGCAGAGAAAGAATAAGTAAAACAATTAAAAAGTTATAATATATAGAACAATACTATATTTATACCACATCTTTACATCATTCTCTTATGTTATATTTATATTTAATTAAAATATTATTTTTTAAATTAAATACGAATGTAATATAAGAAAATATTGTAATAAAGTGATATAAATATACTATTATTCTAATATATATGAGTTGGAGTTTGCGAGTCGAGTGTACCGAGCCTAGCCCATTTATGGGTCTATGTACTGACTACTGTCAGGTTTGATCGAGTCAAAACTCCACGAGAGTGCATGCAGACACGCTTTTGAAAGACGAGAAAACTCAAAATATACAGAAATCAAAAACAAAATCTATGTAACAAATAGTATATAGTTTATCTAAGATAAGATAATCTCAAAATATTTCAGGAAGAGCAGAAACAAGTAGACCAATCTCTACATTTCAAATTGACGGTTGAAAACTTACCAACTTTTGGTGCGGTAAGATCTGTACCACAGAATTAAAAAGCAAAGAAATCTGTACCCAAAAATGAAACTCAACATTACACCTAGATTACTCCATTTCTGTGGTTCTTTCAAACCTTGCTGCATCAGAAAGCCATCACCATACAGATAGCAGTTTCCTTCCAGAGTCTGCAGGCATCTCGTCTTCCCCTTCTCACCTCCATACTCATTTATCACAAAACACTCAAACGGGTACTTAAACAAACTCAAGTAGTGCATGAAAATCCAATACCAAGGAATGTCATCTTTTGATATAAAATAGCCTGAAAACAGGAAGTAAGACCCCATGAGCCCAGCGATCAAGGAATTCCCCATTATGAAATTTGGCACCAGAGCACTGAAACATACAACGAAAGAATTTGACATCATCACCACCAGCCAGACCACCAGTGAGAAATACAGAAACCCATCTACTTCTCTCCTTAGTCCGACTAGCCAGTACACTGGAATGGTGTAAAGAAGAGCCACGATCAATAGGAAAGGGAGGAACACCAGGGTGTTTGATATGACATAAGAAGAAACTCTATAAGCTCCTCTTGAGGTTTCTCTCATCAAAATTTTCCTCTCTTGCAAGAAAATTGGTAGGCCTTCTGTTGTAGATGACAACAGGAAAGTGAGGCCGAAAGCGAAAAATCCCACTTGAGTTTGTAGCTTTAATTTCTTGGGATCAGTACTTGCATTCATGAATATAGTTCCAAGCACAACACCAGCAAGTATGGATTGTAATATTCTTGCAGCAAAGAGCTGTTTTGTTCTGCTAATATTTTTGGAGAATCTCTGGGCGAGTATTAAAACCTCCATGAATGGATTATTGGAGTAGTATTTTTTAGTTTCTTCAGCATTTGCTAGGTAATTGGAATTTTTAGTGGTAAGTTCATATTCCTCTTCTAAGATTCCATCTTCTAATTCGCTTTCTTCAGTATTTATGATCACATCTTCTGTCACTTCAATGGCAAACTCAAGCACATTAACATGCCGAGGAATAGAGTGACCTGCAAACCTAAGCCTGTGCTCTAGAAGATGCAAGGATCCATGATGCAGAACTGTTCCGTTTGATAGTAACAAAATTTGATCAAAAAGCTCCAGGATTCGGAAACCTGGTTGATGTATGGTTAGCACAATTGTCTTACCTTGCTTCATAGCCATAGATTTCAGCAACAAAGCTACATGAAACGCTGATGCTGAATCCAATCCTGAAGTTGGCTCATCGATCAGAAGAACAGCTGGGTCGTGAACAAGATCGACCCCGATTGAAACTCTTCGCTTCTCCCCACCAGAAATGCCACGGCTTGATTCACTACCAATTCTCACATTGGCAACATGCCCTAGTCCAAGCTCCATCAGAAGCTCCCGCACTCTAGCCACAGCCTTGTCGAGCCCACCATGCAACCTGAGACGAGCGGTATACATGAGCGTTTCTTCGACAGTAAGGTGTGGGAATAGAGCTTCATCTTGTGTAACATAGCCCGAAACTCTTCGAAATTGTCTAACATTCATAGGTTGCTCATTTACAAGAACATAACCGGAAACACTACTCATCGGGACCATTCCAGCAAGAATCTCAAGCAACGTGGTCTTCCCTGCCCCACTTGGACCCGCAATTGCCAGAATCTCGCCCGGTCTAGCTTCACAATTAACATTCTTCAAAATGTATCTGTTATTAGAAGGTGTCCCCTTCAAGCAAAACCAATTAAATTCATCAACTCGCCTAGACAATCTGTAAGAAAGTTTCTTAGTCCTTATTATAAACTGACTTTCCATTGATAGAAACGAAAAAATAGAGTTAAAAGAGAAAACAAACGAGACGTGGAGTGGAGAATAGAAAGAAGTAGAAGTGGGAAGTTGAGCTAACACACCAAACCAAGTCTCTGCATTACACGCAAAGTACCGGCAGAGAAGCAGATAGATTTTTGTGTGTATGGCATGATTGAGTGGTTAATAAAGAAGGCAGTGCTTTTATAACAGTGGATATGTGTTTGAGACACCTCGAAGGGGCAGGTGGTGGGAACAGGACTATTACGAAGGTTGACAGTTTCAAAAAATGTGCAAGTAAATGCAATTACAGGTGAAAATTGTGGAGTGTTGACTCGGTGTGGGGGTTGGTGTTTATTGCATCAGACATGGCTCTTTCCATGTGAACTAGTAATTTGCAGTTACTATCTCTCTCTGAATCTGAACAGCCGTTTAAATGACCGTTTTGTTATTACCAAGACACCGGGATAAGGTTGGTGCTTCTCTTGTGAGCTCTTCCCCATCGCATTTACTCTCAGTTTCATTTCAAGTTCTATTTTACAGTCATTAATGAGTACCTGAAATAATGGTAATGGAAAAGAACCAATCATTCATTTTTTTATACAATGTCATTTCCCCATAGCGGTGGTTTGACTTCGGCGAGGCAGTAAATATGGAATATGGATAGTTCTTTATTCCGGCTTGACCTTACGAAGCCAAATAGGCAATAAACAATCATTATATAAACGAACAATATGAACCGTTGTATATTTTGGGTTGACTTTCTGAATAATTAAATTTATCCTCACTTCCAAGTAGCCGTATACGAAGAGCGGATTGCTAGTTGTATTTCTTGAACGGTAGTAAATATTCGTGGTGCTTTGGATTGGAAGTATGCATATTATAATATCAGAATTAAGATCATCATTTTGCAACTTGCAAGCCTATGAATATGATGGTTAATTTGTATAATAAAATTATACTGAACTCTTTAATGGTTTAATATTCGTGGGTATACTTTGTTTTTTGAGTTAATTTAACTCACTTTTGAATCTTATAATCTCTTTTACAATCTTAATATGACAGTTTATAATTTATCAGATAAAATTTATCTGATAAATTTATTTAATGACCAATTATAAACTATGAAGTCGAAAATTAAGAGACAAAATTTGTGAGGTTGATGTGAGTATCGTAGTATTGCCGGTTAATGTAGAGTGTTCTCAGTTCTCACAGCATCAATTTGATTAAAGGGTCAACTTTTTAGTTGTTTTAGAATGAAATTATATTTTACCAATTGGTTCTTTTTTCCTCATTCTGAAATTTACGTTAAAGAGAATAAGTGGAGGAGATTAAATCTTACTCCTCCACGTGGGAGCTTATTATAGGTTGTTAAAGATACAGAGACGACGTGGCAATCCCCGCTGTACTGTGTAATCTATTTCTGCAATCTGCAGTTTGTATTGTATTCTCTCCCAAGAGCTGAAATGGCTTTGTGTGCTCCAATCCAAAAACTGTCTCTTGCATCTTCATCATCAAATGGAAATAATACAAGACCAAGAAGAACAAGAAAAAGAGAAACGATGGTTGTACGGATGACGGCATCGTCAGACGTGGCAGCGTACGAGGAGGGACAGCTGGAACGACCCAAGTGGGCGGGAGAGACACCTCTCTCTCGTCTTGTTGCAGCTCTCATTTCCTTCAAGCCCATCTACACAGTCCTCAAGTTTGGCGCTAGACAAGTTCTTATCAGGTTTTCTCTTTCATTGTAGCTCCATCTCTGTTAATATGGTTGTTATTATATAACTTATTCTTACACTTGAATATTTGTGTCTGGGATATGGGTGTAAACAGTACAGCTGAAAAGAATAACATTCCTTGGCGGGAAATGAGCAAAGAAATTTTGGAGTCAGATGTTTACAAGGAGATGGAGAGCATTCAAAATCCCTCCATTGTGTACCCAGATTGTATGTCTTTTTATCTCTTCATTTCTAATTTGTTGGTTTTGTTTGTTTTATAATAACAAATAATAAAAAATTGCACTTTCGAATGCGATTAGTGAGGAGTTGGAACGATTAATATTCAATTCTCCAAACATGTGTTGTGTAATTGTTTAGCCATGAGTAATTAATTCTTTTGTGTTTGGCACCAATGTATCTTTTGTTTTGTTGTTAAGTAATATAGATTGTGGTCTGTAATGCTATTGAAACTATTTGAAGAGATAAACGTGTAACTAACTAAACAACAATATTGGTTCCTTGTTTTCTGGTATTTTTAAAACTGCTGCTCCCTTTCTTCCTCCTTTTAAGGTTTTCCTATTCACTTATATCTTATGCTATGTATATCTTGTTGTGTAATTCTTCTTATTCTGATTAAATTCTCTTTTTGAACAGATTATCTGAATCCCTTTCATGCATATGATGATGGCAACCTTTCTTGGCTGGTAAATACTAAAACTAATTCTTCATCTTAAACTTGATGAGATATTTGTTTTTTTTGTTTCATTTTTGCAATTAAGGAACACACATTCACAGTAACACATATGGACTTACACACTTCTATGTTGCGTTAGAGTATTTGTGCAGCTCATGTTTGAAATCCTGCATGTTTTCCTGTCTATTAGTGATCCTATTTGGAAATTAGATTACTTTGAGTTTATGGGTGAAGTAATTATGTATTTAGCTCTTGTCAACTATCTAGTACTGCTTTAAACCGACTGGTATTAGTACTTTTTCTGAAGCTGTCTCCATGGGCATATTTCAGGCACATTTTTTAGGCTTTTCAGTGCAGACAATAACTTGTACTAATTCTCATTAAATTGCAATAATTTAACTGAGACAATACTTTTTAATGAGGGTTCCATAAATGAACTAAATCATGAGCACTATTTAGTGGAAACTAATATAATTGAGAAGAAACAATTTTACTTTCAAATTGCATGTCAAATGGTAGGCTGCAGCAGAAGCAGAGGCCGCGAACTTGTCGATGACAAGACGAGCAATACCGTTTGCTTCTTCAGTTGATGAAGCAAATCGTATAATGCGTGGAAATTGGCTTGAAACAATCAAACAACATCATCAACAATATTCTGGAGAGATCAGAGACATTCTAGATATTGGATGCTCTGTTGGTGTGAGCACGGGATTTCTTGCTCAATACTTCCCTTCTGCTAAAGTTACGGTACGTGAATTTTTTTTGTCAAATCACTTTATAGTCCCATAACAATTTAGATATGAGTTGAATTGATGTAATGAGAAACTTTGAAGAGTGAAGTTCATTTTGTCTTTAATTTGCAATATCTCACTTTTTCATGTCTCAATGCAATTACCTGCAGGGGCTAGATCTGTCACCTTACTTTCTTGCTGTAGCTCAATATAAGGAAAAGAGAGAGACCCCAAGAAAGAATCCAATCAGCTGGATACATGCAAATGGAGAAGACACAGGCTTGCCTTCTAAATCATATGACCTTATCTCCCTTTCATATGTGGTATGTGTTATTTTCCAACTTAGTAACTCACGTAAATATGTTTCAATGAAATGCGAACATGTTATTAACTCATTGTCATGACTCATGAATAGTATAAAATAGAAATCATACTAAAATCTGTTTTCAATATCTACATTTGTGTGTATTTTCATGCATGGGAAGAAAGAGAAAGAGACTTTGGTAGAGGCCAAAGCATGTGTTGTTTCTTTGATGATAGGTCGCTAATTTGTGCTTATTCTATAGCAGCATGCCAATATGTTCTGAAACTTGAACACTGCACTTAATAGTGTATTTAGGAGGTCTAACTAATAGTTTTTAAAGTTCTGCTTAATTCTCTAGTGCTTTTCTTGAACCTATTAAGTGCAAAGGGGTTATCTATTCTGTAGATTTCAGTACATATTGCTTTGCATAGTAATGATGAACAAGGAAATAATGCATTGTTATAGTAGGCTTCAGTGTAAGGATGTATGTACCTTTTAAGCTGTATGTAATGACTGAGATTTAAACTCTTGAAACATGAGCGTCTTTCTTTTTGAGGTTAAGTATGCCCAAGCTTTTACCTAGTCCAGCATATGAGAACCACAGGTTATTGGACGAGAACTCTACATATGGCTTTAGATCAGAAAGTTTGTATTCTCCTATGTGTGCCATCTGTTTGTTCTCTAGCTTTTTACATGTTTTATTCTAATCCTCTAAATAAAAATTTGGGCATCATTTCCTTTCCTTTAACTTTTGCTCATTAGTCATTGTTCTCAAACAAGAATCTGACTTTCTTGATGTATACAGCTCCATGAATGCCCAGAAAGAGTAATAATTGGTTTATTGAGGGAAGCATTCCGTCTACTTCGACCTGGTGGCACCATTGCTTTGAATGATATTGCGGTAAATTAATATTACTGTGCGTCTTCAATCATGATTTTTTTTTTCACTGTACTGACTCGTGTTAATTCTGCTTCTTATGCACAGCCAAAATCAAAGATCATTCAGGTATGGTGCTGATACTCAAACACTGATCTGGCTTTAGTATATTTTGGCACAAACTTTAATCGAATTGCAAGACCCCATATATGTTAACGGAAATTTCTTCCAAAACATTTAGGTTTTGCGTTAAAATTGCCTCGTTTTGAAAATAGAACCTAGAACACATTAAAAATGTGAGGGAAGTGGTAATAACAGAAACATTGACATTGGTTTTATGTATATAATGTAGGAATTGTCTCCAGTGTTGTTTACATTAATGAAGAGCACCGAACCATTTCTAGACGAATACTCCCTTGCTGATCTGGAAGGAAGAATGAAAGAAGTTGGGTTTGTAAATATAAAATCAGTTCTTACCGACCCAAGGCATAGAACCGTGACAGCAAGTGTGCCACATTAACAAGTTGATGTTCAATATACTCCATTTCTGTGAGGTTATAGGAGATTCCCTATGTTAATCCAGTATCAAAGGTGAAATGAAAGTGTGTTACCATTTAAAAAAAAAAAATTAAATCAAAGTCCATTTCACTATTTACTTTAGAATTTTTCTTAACAAGGTTGATTTCAGGTGGAATTTATTATAATAAAAGAAGATAAAAGAGAATAACGATAATTTGTTACTCATGTATCAGTTCTTGTATAAGTAGCAATGTTTTTATACCTGAATTAGGTCTTGATTCAGTTAAAGGGTTCATTGATTAGGTCGGTGATGTGAGTATGACGTAATAAAATTTTAAAACTCTAATAATTAATAAATTTTTAAAATTTTGAATGGATTTGGTATTGGGCGTCCCACACATTGGTAACCTACTTTTATTGCATACATTGGTAACATATTTTCATTGTATATGAATTATTGTTCCTTATCTTGAAACAGGTGTTTTTATGCATTTTGGTTCTATGATTGTTGTTTACCTGATTCAACCTTGGATAGATTGGATTAGGGATCGGTCGGTCTGGTTCGGTTTTAAAACATGGATAAGTTGATCACCTTAATTTTTATAAAATAATAATATTTTGAAAATTATGAAAGAATGAAAATCAATAATATTATGTTTACATTATTTTTTTATATTATTTTCTTACATCACACTCATATTTAATTAAATATTATTTTTTTTAAAAAATATATTTTTTTAATCCAATATGAATATAATATAAAAAAATAATGTAAAGATGTAATGTAAATATAGTATTAGTCGAACGAAATAATATTGGTTTGGTACGCGGTTGTTAGTTCAGAAGGTACTGTATGACTACGTGTCCCTTCCTTGGAAATGAATCAACAACTTCATCATTTTTTACACGTTAACTCCGTCAGCGCCCCAAATCACATTGACCTATACAAGATCACAGACGATCTCAGCCGTCAATTCTGGCATTAGACTAATTTCAGTTACTGCCATAGTTTGTCTTCGAGCAAGAAACTGAGAACGACGTTCATTCCCAATCCACTTCCTGTTACGATCAATTTCATAATCCTAAAAGGGGCATTCTAGTTTCGTTGAATTACCATCTTGACCTAACACTGAACTGAAATTCCTCAATTTTAACGAAAAACAAAAGTTTGTCTCTTTAGATCATGGAGAAAGAGGAAGATAAAAAAGGGAGCAGCGAAGAAACTGAAGCTATAGAGCTTGTTCTCTTTCAAGTCTCTGAATGTTACGTTTATTTGGTAAGTCTCTTGGTAATTTATGAGTGTTTATGCGTCAAATCAATCTTGGCGATTTTGAGAAATTTGATTTTGATTTGGATTAAGTTCGCATAAAAAGTGCTTTTTTTAGACAAGTACTGAAAATCGAAGAAAAATATGATGAATTGAAGGGATTTTATGCTACGTTGATAATGATTGCAAAAGCTGATGAGAGCTTAGAAGTTAATCTTTCGCTCTGAATATGATTGCGTTTTTGTTGAACAGAGATTTAGAAACCTTTTCCTTTTAGTCTTGCGTAAGTATTGTGTATCATTGGCAGTTTTGTGAGGCAACATTTGCACAAATCTCTGATCTTTATTTACTAAATTCCTGTTAGTACATTTACTTGTTGAAATGCTGTTATGATTGACTGGATATACTCTGCTTCATTGTTAACTTAAGAAATATGCATTTGTTGATTCGTGAGGATGGAATATTAGAAGTGCCTAATACTTTTCAGAGTTGGATCTATAGTGGTAGAAAATCTCAAATTACTGATAGCAACAAATTACTTTCCAATATTCTACAAATATTGTTCTCTCTTTGGTGGTTGGGGATCAGGGGGTCGGTTAATGAGGGTACAGTATATGAAGACAAGCCTTCGATCTTTCTTTAATTTTTTAAATCACCTCTCTATCTACTTTGGTTGTTCTATCTTTCCTTTTCCACATTTAGAATTAAGCAATGGGAGTTCAATGATATGATGACTGTTAAAATATCCTTGTTACATTTTAGGTTCTATCAGTTTAATTTATTCTGCACACATCTATAATTGGTTATTCTTCTCTTATTATACAATCACTCATTTTTTTGTTCTAGTAAAGCTACTTTGCACTTCAGACTTTGTATAACCTATTTGGCCTAAGTTTGTGATAATTTTTCCTAACGATTTCATGTTTTTACTGCATATCATAAGTAGAAATATCTGTATGCTTGTATGTCTTTTGTAGTGTTGTTTTGTTTATATAGTGAAGCTTAGATGTTTTGATTTGGTGTTTTAATTTATTCATAGACCACCTTGTTGGTCTTAACATAACCTATGGAAACCCTAGCAAGTTATCCACTAGTGAGTTTGCTGCATCCTAATCTATTAGTACATTTTCATGTGATTTTAATTGCTTAGTATAGTTATATTTATGTTGATATATCAAAATTTTTAAGCATGGGATTTTTCCTATTTTTTTTTTCGCGTTCAATCCTTGGGAATTTCTTTATGGTCATTGTATTAGTGGTTATGATGCTACTGCATTATTAAACTAATTTTGCATGTTTCTGCAGATACCCCCAAGGAAAAGTGCAGCTTCATACAGGTTGTTACTCAACTCTACAGATTGTGTTTTCTGATTTTCCTCTGCCATAATCTAGATCTTTGATACAATATTGAAGCTGCTAATTTGTTCTGTGCTCGATGGTTAAGCAAAATCTATTGTTGTTATTCTTTATGTGTGTGTGTTTGTTGTGGTGATCCTTTTTTAAATCAATGCTTTGTCTCCATCAACTTGCTTATGCAATTATCTCTATTGTATCTAAAGAATTCCGAGTTTATTTTGAGTTTCAATGGCTTATATTGTTACTAAATTCCGAGTTCCTACCCATTTCTCTCTTTGTCTTCTAAGTGTTTTTCTTGCTTTTTTGGTAAGAAAAATATATATCTACGATAAATAAGTAGAACAGAGGAAGTTGGGCCTGGGCAGTTCTTCTGTTAATATGAACGAGAGAGCTAGTCATTTGAGAAGATGTGGTTATGAGTGGGGGCAGCTGCTTTCTTTTGTTGATATTGAATGTTTATTCCTTGTTTGACCGCTGAAGGGACAGTGGTAGAAAATGGTGAGGGTCTGCCTTGCTGACTCTTTATGAAAACATCGAGGCTGCTAACTTTGTTCTAGACATATTACAAGGAAATCAACTTAAAGTGATACATATTTTATTTATTTCTATGGCTGAGTTTGACCACCTAGAAGTCAAAGAAGAAAATTGAAGTCTACAAGTTCCTTCTGAACCCAGCCTTGGAACAGATTCTAATTCTCCATTTCTTAATTTGTCTCTTCGGCGATTGATACAGCTTCATATTGAAAGGCATCTCTCAGCATTAGATTTGATGCAGGATCTTTTGTGTATTTATGTTTTTATGAGAATTGAACATGGATATTTATATCATTGAAGTCAATTATAGGGCTGATGAATGGAATGTCAACAAATGGGCATGGGAGGGAACACTGAAAGTTGTTAGCAAGGGAGAAGAGTGTATTATCAAACTTGAGGATAAATCCACAGGTGAGGTTGACATTGTGTTTTATTAAGATGAATCTGTGTTTTACTCTTTATCATTGAATGCATGTTTATGTAATAAGTTGATATGTTTTAAATAGGTGACTTATATGCCCGGGCTTTTTTGAGAGATGGAGAACTTCATCCCGTGGAACCTGTAATTGATAGTAGCAGGTTGAGTTCATTTCTGACTGAAACCAATGCCCACCTTCTCATATTGTTTTTGTGATAGGAATTTACCATTTCACATACAAGAAGCATGGACGTTAGGGCCTTTTTGGTATCATCTTATCCTGTTTTCTTAAAATTAAATAAGACAAGTTTAAAATTATTTTTAATTTAAAACTAGTTTATAGAGAATGAATTTTCTGTTTCTCTAACCTTGATTTTCAAATGAATAAGACTAGGTTTACAATTCATTCTCACAACAATCTTTCACAAACAATTTATCCAACAACTCCCATCACACCTCACATCACATCAACAACAAAAAAAAAAAATTTAGACCCTTGGATTAGCCTATTGTGAGAGAGTGTTGTGGGAGATTGTTGTGTGCCTAGTGTTATTCTTTTCAAATACATACCAACGCGTTTTTGAATCTGCTTTTGGACTTGTTCATTTGTACTCTATAGTAAGGTCTCTGAATGGAAGTCCTTTCTTCTGCAGGTATTTTGTTCTTCGGATAGAAGAGAGCATTGGTGAGAACTATGTTGCATCTTCTAGCAAATTTGATCTGAGTTACTAATTGTATTTGTATTTCTCAAATGATCGTTTCAAACAACTAAGTGATTGTTTAAGTTGTTATGAATGTTTTATTAATTTCTCCTATCACTTCATTTATTCTCTTTGATTTCTCATCAACCTGAAAATCTGTTGAGGTATTTCTTGCTTCAAATACTGAATTTAGTCCTCTCTATTTTTTTCTTATTGTTATTATAATCATCTCCTTGTACACAGAACCGTCCATGTTCTTGTGATGTCACATGCTTCACATAATTGGAAGCGTCCCTGCATTAAAGAATATTAACTATTTTAGCAGTATGTAATGATGATTGATGCATCATTATACGTTTCATGGGCTTATGATTGCAGTTGTAAATTATTCATACACATGCGACGTAAGTAGATAAAACTTAGGCTCTTCTTAACTTGTTGATTTTTGTTCCAAGTTTCTGACTTCCTGCTAACTTTCATCTGCTATGATTAAACCTGTTTCACATGACATCACCATTGTGCCATGTATTATGACCCCGCATAATCTCAATTCCAAGATTAACCCTCCCTAGTCCTTCATAGTGTAACTCGCCAAATTTGGAGAGGAAATTTCCATAAATTTAACTGCTCTTTTTGTATTTCCCTTGTATCCACCTTAATGTTTTGGAAGTCTTGTAGGTGGTCGCCTTCGGCATGCTTTCATAGGTATTGGATTCCGAGAAAGAACAGAAGCTTATGATTTTCAAGCAGCTTTACATGATCACATGAAGTATCCTTCCATCGACCTCTGTGCATTACATATCTTTTTGTCATACTCTTTATTGATGGCGCCTTAAGTAGATGATTATACCAGCATGATTCTAATGTGCGTTCTTAAATTGTATTAAAGATATCTGAACAAAAAGAAAACAGCGGAAGAGATGGAGCAGCAATTCCAGAACACTTCCTGTGTTGATTACAGTTTAAAAGAGGGGGAGACAATTCACATCGAAATAAAAAATGTAAGCTTATTTCCATCTTCATGTTATTGTCAAACTGTCAGGCAATATATTTAAGTGTTCTGATGAGATTTTACTCCTATTGGTGTCATCAGAAAAGTAGTGGCAGAGTGAAATCCAAGTTTTTTGAGCAGGGCATGAACAATCTATCTTTGGAGGATAAGGGTGATGGTAAAGAACCAAAGATTTGTATTAAACCACCACCACCTCCGCCAGCACCTCTTTCACCTGCTAGCACTGTTCAAAAGTCTCCATCGAACTTGCCACCTAATCTCAGTCTTGAAGGAGCTTCTAAAGATGACAGCCCGGGTTTAACCAAAGGAGACTCAGAAAAGCAGCATTCTTCAGAAAATCCAAGTACACAAGATATAGCAGATGACGATTTTGGAGATTTTCAAGCTGCAGGGTGAAATGGTCTATGGAATTGACGGTTTATACCAAATACTCAAAACAGTTACTTGTTTTTAATGAGTTGGGGTTGCAATGCTTGAAATTTTAAAACACAACTAAAGATTCTCCTTGCTGATAAATATTTGGTAAATACTGCACATATGGAGGTATGCTTGAGACTAAACTGTACGGCTTTAGTATTTTGCTGCATTTTAATTTTTTTAAACATAAGTCTAGTTTATTGAAGAATCAAACTGTAATTGATCTTTATGGAAATAGTTGATCACAATTCGCTATTGTATGTTAACTAGCTATGTTTGCTCTGTATCCCATTCCCTGTGTTCAATGAAATATTTGAGACCATAAAGAGATTGCTTACTTGAAAGAATGTATATTGGTACAAATGCGGCTATTATGAAAATTCTCTAGCATATTCTCACTGAAATTTAATTGGAAAATGATATCTTCATAACTATTAGTCACATTTTATATATGAACAATTTTAAGATAAGTTGAGCGTTCCAAACTGACGTCTTATGAATATTGCACTGAATTTTGAACAAGAGATTATGAGAAAAAAAAAAAAAACTTTAAAATGAGATGCATGTAGAAGTGAATGCCAATTGCTTTGTACCTTTCTTAGATAGGCTTCCAGTACAAAACTATTTGATTATGTAAGAATATTTTGTTGATGTTTGGGTTGACTGCTAAACTAATGTATGGCCCCTCCACTCAGATTTATGTCCCACTACTATTTTTTGTTTGTTAGGGGATGAAGGGTGTTTGGGTCAATTTATATGTAACTCGAGTTAATTTTTTCTATGGTCAGACTATCCACACTATGATTAAGAAATTCTTTTAAAGCTTAACTCTATGGTTTAAACGAAAAAAATTAATGAACGGAACAAACTTTCATAATGCTCAGACTAACCTTTTGGGTTTTTCACTATCATTTTTTGCAAAGAAGATGGAGATTTTAGGAGGATACTAGTTTCATGAGATAATTAATTTATTTAAGCAATTAATCTACATAGTAAATAAAATAAGTTTTAAACAAGAACAACCCCCCAATAATAATATCAACGATGTAAGTAATAAAAATAGTAAATGAAAGAATCCCTTCATCTAAAGTAGCAAGTAAATACAATCAGTGCGGGGCCTCATAAGTCATAACTACCAATATGCATGACATGAACAAGAGCACCAAACACAGTCTTCAAAATTTCGTGGCCCCACCCACCCAATACATAGAAAAAGAAACGTGGGACCCTTTATCCATAAAAAAACCCGACTCCAGTCCAGGGCCCAACACAACAGTTCAACACGTGTCCGAACCTCGGAAGGCAGTGAACTGAGTCCCTACGTCTCTCTATCTCGTATTTACAAGTACAACAACAACAAGCCACTTCTTAAGTTTTGGTTTGGGTCTTCTCTTCTCTTCTCTTCTCTTCTCTTTAGGCTTAAACTTTCTATGACTTGTGAACTCGTATAAAGGTTTTGGTTTGGGTCTTCTCTTCTCTTCTCTTCTCTTTAAGCTTAAACTTTCTATGACTTGTGAACTCATATAATCTCTCTCCACACGTAAGTTGTTCACCTTTTAATTTCTTGTAATTCAATAAAAAAAAAATTAATCTTTATCTTCTCTGTTTCTTTAATTTAAGTTGTAAGTTTGTTTTTGTTTCGTGATCACTATAATTCATGTCTGTTTAGTTTTCAACTGTGTTTTGATTAGTTTGTTGAGTCTGTTTCTGGCGGGGTGTGAAGTGTTTTTTTTTTATTTTTTATTATCATACATAGGCAGAGCTAGCTCATGAATTAGAAGTTCTCTTTTGTTTGGTGTAATTTGTTGGGGGTTTGGTGTGTTGGAAATTGTTTGAAGGGTTTTGTATGAGTTGAATAATTATTCTCGGTTCGTCCAATTGAGGCTCTACATGTTCAACTTCTGCTTTTGAGCTGGGATTTCTAGGGAAGAACCGTTTTCGGCTTTGTGACGTATTTTAATTGCAGGTTTTTTGCTTTGACTTTAGGTTTATTATTCATTTATTTTGGTGGGGAAAGTGTAAAGATAATTTTTAAAGCCCATTTTTCTATATAAATGCTACAACCAGTTTTGGATACGCGAACTTTGACTTAGAACTACTTATCTTTTTTTTTCTTTTCCTACTAAAAAATCTACCTTTTTTTTTTATTTAAATCTAATGGTCCGATGGAAAGTTTCTTCATGGTGCTATGATAGAAGGATTACAAATATTCTCTCGTTTGCCTTAAAAAATTAACCTTGTTCATTGTGTTCTACTGAAATTTCAATTATGTCCCCTTGTACTCAGTACTCACAGCAGTTTTTTGGTGTCATTCAAGATTCAAGATATAGAGAGAATTATAAGTTGTTTCTGAATTGATTGATTGTGTGGAAGATATGCTAGATTGTTGAATGACGGCGGAGTATCTTGCCACCAATTTGTTTAGCTATCTTTTAGTGCATGCTGAAATTGCAGTAATATTTTGTTTGTGATCTGTTCTTCGCTCGCTCAGCTAGCTTTGATCCTGTAAGAGTTTCTGAGATTTGATATAGGCATTGCATAGATGTAGGATGTGTTTCTTTTGCTTGAAACTAATTCTTGGACATCAAATTAAACCTGTAAATATTTGCCATTCTGCTCTTACATCATATTTAAAGTTACAAACAACTTGCAGAAGCTCAGAAGAATGAAAACTCCGGATTAATAGATGAACAAGTTGAGCTCTATCATGTTTTTTTTTTCCTTGGTAAATGAGTTTATTTAGTTTAAACTCTTAGATTATGCTAAGTCCTTATCCTTATTAGAGAGTGTCAAAGCAGGGGTAGTATGACCCCTAAAGAAATAAATTACAAGCAAACTGAACAAGAAATTGGATGATTGTTTTCTAAATACAGTATGTTTCATATGGACATGACATTTAAATATATCATTTTCAAGCTGTTTACTCTATTTCAACCATATGTTCAATTCTAGGGAAGTTATGAAAACTACAAAGTTATGCCTTAGATGCGTATCCTTATAGACAAAAAAGCTTTTATTTTATCCACAAAAAGGCAGAAAATTTCTAACAGCCCTTCTACTCAGGTTAATTCATGGTCACTATGGATCTAAAAGGTATAACTTGGGTTGGACATGTGTACCAGAAGTTTGAAGCCATGTGCTTGGAGGTAGAAGAAGTTATGTACCAGGTATGCTCTTCTTGGTGATCCCCTCTTAACTCTTAAGCCAGCCTAAACATTTTTGAGTATGGAAGGGGACTTTTCGAATTCAATCCCCCAAACTTGCAAAATTGAAGGCAGCTAAATATGTTAGGTTGCAATCTAGTGTCTCTCTCTATTTGGGTTAGAACAGTTTAAGTACCAGAATTGCTGACCTTGTTCGGTTGATTGATCACCAAGGTAGTATTTTTTTAGAACTAGGTTAATTTGAGCTATGAGTGGTTAACTGAGCGGTCAGGCCCATGGTTTACTCCCACAAGGTCTAGGGTTTAAGTCCCCTCATGGGCACCTGCATGGCCAAAGGCCATTGTTTCCTGCTTCCCTAAATTGTAGGGTTGGTTGGAGGCTTTAGCTTCGAACTTGGGTTCACAAGCAAGGTCAGGGGAATTTTGGATTATAAAAAAAAACACACACAAGGTTAATTTGGTATTTGAGTTGGAATCTCAAGTTATCTGACCAACCAACAGGGACTTGAGTAACTGTTAACTTACCTTTTCAATATTACTTCTTGGGACAGGACACTGTTAAATATGTTGAGAATCAAGTGCAGACAGTTGGCGCAAGTGTCAAAAAGTTCTATTCGGATGTGGTGCAAGATCTTCTTCCTCCTTCTTCTATGGATCTTGTGAAAGGGGCAGCAACCTCCGACTTGCCTGCAGAAAAATATACTGATATTGGGATCTATAAAAAGGCAAAAGTAAGTATGAAAGAAGAGGCTGTGATGGTTGATTGTGGGCAATCTGATGATTCACATGCCACTGTTGATCTGGACAAGGATGCAAGCCATGTACCATCTTTCCATGGTTTTGACATTGAAGATACTTCATTCCAACCATATTCTGGAAATACTGCCAAAAGATCATGCTCAGACTCTTATTCTAAGCAATATGGTAATAGGATTCGTCGTAAATCTAGACTGGGTGTTAAAAAAATCTCTAAAGAGGACAACTTGTCTTTGAGGGAAATGTTTGGAGCAGTCGCTCATACAGAAAAAGATCATAGCCGAGCATCATTATTTTCTGAACTATCAGATAAAAATCAAAACACATTGTGTGACCAGAGAGATATAAATCCAACCCCAGTTACAGTTGAAGTAAATTGTTGTAACTGCACAGAAGCAATATCTGATGAGTTTGAAAATGCAAGCAAGGGTACACCTGGTGTTGTCACTGATGGCCAAGGTTGTAATGAGATTGAAATTGCAGGTGCTCATTCCTCTTGTAATGATGTATCAGCAGAAATAAACGGTGACTATTTCCTTTGCCCTTTATCTATTTTTTTCCTCTCCTTGCCTGGGTCCTCTGTTAACTTTTCTTGTGGCATCTGCAGACATTTCTAAGAAAAATGGGGTGGTTTCTCTGGTAGGATCCTCTGTGGACAGGGGTGTTCAGCCCATTGAATTTCCTGATGAGATCATCCTTGTTTGCGATCCAGGTATCTATATGTCTCATTCACCTCATCCATGAGATAAAGGAAATAGTTTCCTGTAGGCTATCGTGCATTATGTTTAGGTTTTAAAAGAACTCTTCGGAATATGACTTGGCTACTTTAAAAGTCATTTTAATCATTTATTCTGAAGTTTTGTGATATTATATATATGGCTTTTTGTTGAAGTAATTTTTGGATCTAGTATTTTTGTAGTTAGATATTTGCTTACTTCTTTTTTTGGTTGCATTTTCTCTTTGAACGGATGTACTACCTTTAATGGTGTTAAATATTGTTCTTAGTGTCTTGTTAACTTGATTTGTTGGGGGACCTTATTGACATAACTTGTGTTGTGTTAATACATGTAATCTTCTATTTGAAGATCAAACCAGGGCTAGAGAGAGATGTGTGAGAAAGACGGAGAAACAATAGAAAAGGAGAAAGTACATCAGCCTTATGTTTAACTTGCAGGTTGATCCCTATTCATATATAAATAAATGACGTTATTAAGGATATTTAAGCTCCACTTAAAATATCATATTTTGTCGGCTTAGGAGAAGGAATGATGATATCCATTTCTTGAAGAGCAAACCTTTGACATTTCCAGCAGTATAAGCCATGACTCAATTTCAGCCTCAGTTGAATTTTCACTCTCTGAGGTGTCCTAATGTACCTAGAGAAAATGTTTCTCTTAAGTTTATATACTACCTTTGATAGCTTCTCACATGTGTTATTATCAACACTGGGTATCTGTGAAATTCTCATTTCTGTATCAAATAATATCTCTCTCCATCCCTCTGCTCTGCATAAGTTATTCATGAACTTATTTACTAATTTTAGTTACGTATATGTTTTTCATTTTATGTAGTAACTGGTGTGAGGTAATTTTGCAGGAGTAGCGGATGACTCAACTGCCGATACGATTGAGAGTAATATTCCTGTTCAACAGGATTTGGGAATAATTCAACAGGTTGATAATATTCCAGATGAGGAAAACTGTGTTCTGGTTAATGGAGATGGCCTTCATTTCGTTCCCCACAAGGAACGCAAACACAGGCCTTACAAGGTACTCTCTTTATCCATCTATGGCCCTGTGTTCTGTCTGTCAGTCTCTCTTCCTTTCTCTTTAATTGCCTTCAATTAAACATTCTTGTGCAGAAAAAGATTCGGGATGCTATTTCCTCAAGATTGAGATCCGGGAGAAAGCAGGAATATGAACAGCTTGCTACATGGTATGGGGAGAATGTAAATTCCAATAAAAAATGTGCAGGGAGTTCAATGCAAACTAATTTAATGGGGGACATGAAGAGATCACCACCTCAAAATCCCAGTGAGTCGGATTGGGAACTTCTTTAGATGCCAGTGTTTCAACTTAATGTAAATAATTTCTTCAAAGTCTCCTCTGCAGCCTCTCTGAGCTGATGAAGGTGATTACGATGCTGAACTGGATGTTTAATAATAGCAACGGAGGGTCCAGCGCTTATAGAATATATGGTGAAGAGGATAAAATGACAATCAAATTGGGAAAAAGAGGAAACACCTTTCTAGTAATAAAGAAAAAAAAATTATACTTAATAGTCCCCTCTAGGGATGCACGCAGGTTTATTTACAGAAGAAATATGAGCAATTTAGCCATTCCAGTTGTGATTGTTACTTTAATGCTCTTCTTTTCAGTTATGCTATTTTCTGGTCTTTGGAAAGTTTCTGTCCTCTGTTTTCCATTCTTGAACATAAGATTGGAAATGCCCAGGCATTTAGAAAATGGTTGAAAATTTTCAGAATCTCAAGATTGAGTGGTAAGAAATTTCTGGATGATGTTTCTGTGCAAGTTTTTCACTTGTGCTGTATTTTTGAGATGGAATCGTTTTTAGTGTGCTGTATTTGAGTCGGCCCCTTTCCACTTCTGTGGTGTAGCCCCATTTTAACTGGCCCGCTAGCTTCGTGCCATAATCATCGATCTTTATACCCCAAAACCAGAAGCACCTGTCAATAAGCTCATTTTCTTATTCTGAGTGTATCACTGGCAAACCTATAAGAGAGAGTTTGGGAAATAAGAAATGTACGCCGAACAAGCAAACATGGACGATTATGGAGATGGGTGTTATTGTGTGGGCTCTCATTTACAATTCTTTGCTTTATAAGAACTTTTAATTAATTAAGATTCAATATTAAAAGAGGAAAAATTAGATGGATTCAAGGTTTTCCCAATAGAGTAGGTCGAATCACATGTCTTCGAAAAGTTGACTTCCCTTTTTTGTATTGCTGGGTTAATCAACTGAATTGAAATACAAAAATAACCTTAAAAAAACAATTGAAGTTGAGCTAGCTTGGTTTAATTAGATGTGATGAGGAAATCCCGTTTTCCATTTTTAAAAGGGAGAAAAGAAAATCTTTACAATTAGTCAATAAAATTTGAAGAAGAATTGTCAACCATGGATGCATAGAGTAGTCTGTTCCACGTATCAGGCACGCCAGGCAAACACCAGTGGCTACAATCTGCATAAGGCTCTGGCTGCCTCTGTTGCTTTGCTATTAACACTTTCTCTTGTTTTCTCGCATAAATTGTTGGATGTGCATCAATCCGATATTGAGATAGCTTTGTGATATTTAGGTACTTGACTGGCGTCCTCATGCCTCCAATTGTTTTCTCAACGATTCCTACAATTGACTTGGGGAATGTTGTTATGAAGGACTCATCCTTCATGGGTTCAGTTCTGTTGTAGCACCACTGCTTGCCTTTGTGTTCGGGAGACATGCTTCTAAAAAACACTCTTGTTTTGGTTTTGTCCACATGTTTATTGATCCAGTGAGCCCAAGTATTCATGGCTATACCGAAGGCCAACTCTAATTCCATGTTCTCCACCAGTTTTCTATCATGTTGAAACAAGTCCCACCTGCAAAATTTTCATCATTGAATCTGAATTTTTTGAGGCATTTTTAATTCTAAAACCCTGTCACTGTGATTCACTTTATTAGACTTACGCTTTGATCTTTCCACGGTGCACCCACCAGTGACCCGTGTTGAACACCATTATGTGGGCACCTTTCCACTTTTTGGCTGAGGTTGAAACTTCATCAAGCTTCAAAATATTATTCCTTCTACCGTTTTCTTGGTTTGTCTCTAGTTGCACTAGAAACGGACTCCAATAAAACTCAACAGAGCAATGATAGTCCTGTTAACACCAGATAAACAATCCTGTTCCTAACTTTAAACTTTCACTGTTTAAAACAAAGATCTTAGCGTGATGGATTGATATCGTACCAGTGCTTTAAAGATCTTGTAGGTGCCACTTCGAATGTCAACATGGGCTCGAGAGGGAGATATGGCTGAATAAAGAAGGCAAGCTAGAGACTCCCACTGGTTTCTGTTGAGAGAGTCTCCCACTATAATCACTCTCTTTCCCTTGAGTCTCTTCAACATGTCAGTAGCATTAAACCTTAAAAAATCCAAAGTTTGTCACAAGAAGGGAGACATGAAACAGAAGATATATACAATTATAAAACTTCTCTTACAGCTTACCTAGGAATCTGGCATAATCCTTTACCTTCCCAACTCCATTTCTGATAATCAATGTCTGGTCGTCCATTCCTTTGGCAGCTGACTTTATCACTAAGGAAGGGACACTGATGTTCGTTGTATAAAGGACTTTCCTTGGGATTATAAACCCATTCTCCGTCGAAAATATTACACTCTTCCTTTTTGATCTCCACTGGTTTCTTTTTCACACATTCATCATGAGTTGAAGTACTTAACTCATTAATGTCGGACGGTGCTACTGGTGCAGCTAAGTGAGCTGAAGTATTGAATTCACTTGTGTTGGATGGTGCTGCGGGTGCAGGTGAGTGAGCTGAAGTATTGAATTCATTAGTGTTGGATGGCGCTGCAGTTGCAGCTAAGCTTTGAACAGTTGGAAGGCTCATGTCATTGCGAGAATGGTTAAGACAGAAGACCAAGACGATGCCGCCTATGAAGCTTGCGAATGTGCAAATTCTCCACCCATTATTGATGCCGGACCTGCCTTCCATCGCTCCTGTTTTGTTTGGGGTTGTGTTAGGTTGAAGAGGTTTATGGCGTGGGAAGCTGTCGAGTGATGTAGGAACATATTTGTATTTTCTTAGATGGGCTGGTTTATTTTATGTTATAAGTTGATCTCTTTATCTTTAATTTTTTTTTACTTATTCATGGTATTCTTATGAGTTTTATGTCCTCAATAATTCATCTTAGTGTATATAATTACTAACAATTTCCATCGTAAATTTGTAAAATTAAGTTATGGCTAGCCTTCAGTTCAGTACATATTCATATAACAAAGAAGAAAGTGTTAATTGTACTATAGGTTGAAAAAGATTTGAATGAGCTGATGGATGTCAAAATTTTAACCAAAAACAAAAAGCATGGCAATGCAGTTGGTTTGTTTCCCATACTATTTAAGTGGTTACTGTTGAAGCAGTGGAGAGTAGGTACCGGAGCGGTCTAGGTCAGCTTAGCTTCAATTTTTTTGCTCATATTTGGTCCGTGGTAGATATAACGAATCAACTTTCAAAACCTTATTTTCAACTTTTTTCCAACTTCTTAGAAAATAGAGGGTATTTGTCACCATTGCATGAAGCTTCAACAGTTCCACTGTTGACAATTATCTTTCCTTCGTGGCAAGAGCTAGCTTTTAACTCTTGAAAAGTATTTTTTTTTTTTTTTGTTTAGATGACTGAAGTCGGAAACCTCTCCTAACTTCATTCCAACTTTAATATTCAATATGACATCTTAGTTATATACGCTGAAGTATATCATTAACTTCCCTACTGCAAACTACTCATTTCCAGTTATGGATGTATTTTATTGATTATTAGTTTTGTATTTTTTTTTTTTTAATTTACAAGTTGTTAGAACAAGTTCTGACAGAATTCCAGCCCAAAATTCAACGTGGACAGAACACAAGTTAAATTAAAGAAAACAAATAGTTGCTGACATATTATCTATCGATACATGGCAACAATGTATTACAGAATTCTCAGTTGGAAAGGGGAAAGAAACATTAACAAAATTAATGGAAGTGGTTGAAATTTTGGGCTGATGATTCTATTTATGGTTGACTTATTTATACTTAATTTCAGTGCTTAATAATTTAACTTCGGTCTCCACCTACTCTCTGTCTTTCTTTCTGGAGACTATTAAAATACTGTGTAGCAGTTTCAGGTTGCTATCATGGCTAAATTTTGTTGTTACCAGAATCCATTCTAGTTCTATCGAACTGACTGGGACTAGGGTAATGGGTTCTATTCCGATGAAAAAAAAAATTTCACTTGTCTAGTTTGTCAAACTATTCATCTTAGTTGAAGTACGATGCCACTCTAAACTTCTCTACTGTTTATTTGGTTGAAAAAACTCTCAAGAATCACATATTCTGGGGATCGACCTCAGATAAAAATTGCATTTGCAGATACATTCATCTAATCTAAGCATATAACATTTGTGTTTATGGCATATTTTCATGTATCCATAAATCATGTAAAGCAGATGTTTAGCCATTAATTCTCACATCATGTAAAGCTATGAAAGTCATCATATAAAGCAGTGGAATCATGAATGGTAAGAACAAAAGTAATGTTTTAGTGAGGGTGCGACCATTTTGTACGAGGCAAGCAGTGGAATCATCAAGAGTGGTAGCGTAAAAGTATTATTTAATTGCGACCATTCTGTAAGAGGCATGCAGTAGAGTCATGAATGATAATCTAAAGCAATTGATTCACGAATGGCCATGTAAAAGTAATGCTTTATTGTAGTTTTCTGCAGGAAATCTTAGTATTCAATTGAAAAGACTAAATTTACCACCCAATTAACTTCTCTTTCTTATTAAGTCTTAACCTTTAGATTCAACACCTACACATTTTTCTTTGCAGAAGATTTTCGTACTGCAAGTTATTAATGGCTTAAAACGTTGCCAGGAACATTTTAATTTATTTTCTTTATTATTTCGTGGCCTGCCTCTGTATATATTTTATACATCTAAGTCTCATTTGACATCCAACTTCAGGGTAAATACAGAAAAGAAAAAATTCTTAAAACTCTGAAATCGCTTGTTGAAGACATAAGGAAAACATTCTCTTCAAATTAAAGGATTCGTTTCTTAGACTTCCTGTCTACCGCTATAGTTAATTACTCTGATAAGAACCACCACAATCTCAACAATTTTACAGTCAACTCACACCTCAAATGGCAAAATTACAGAACTCTGATAAACCTCAAAAATTATATTAATTCCAAGATAAGTAATCCAACAGTATTTGTAAGGAACAAGAAAATAAGAACAAGCAAAAAGTAGAGATAGGTACTAGTTATTCGAGGTGCTAATGGCCTCCCAGAGAATTCCCAAGAAATATCAACATGCCCTTTACAATGGTATGTGCTCCTATATATATGTCAATGGTCCCCACCTATGATTGCCTAAAGAATGCCACATAATCAACAGAGAACAGACTAACAAACTCCCACTGTCAAAATAAAACTAGTGGTCTCAACTGATTCTCTTGTAGACTTTCGCATTGTGAGGTGGTGTAACATACTCCCTTGGTAATATCAGTGGGATAAGTGGTATGACTCTCATTAATAATTTAGGACCACCATCACGGGCCAAACAATAACAATTAAGCATTTTATAGTCCATGTGCAATGGGCTATATTGTATGGCTGCTCAAAGGCTTAAGGTAACAAAAATTTTCAAGAATTCAAAGTGTAAATAGGGGGATTTTTTCGACTTTCGTGTTTGTGTAACCTTCTTCTGAAATCCCCCTTTACATTTTGCAGGATTGGCACCAATTTAGTTGCCTGGTAGGGCCATGCCTAAAAAGCCTGGTAGCTAGTTTCAGTTTACATCTAGAGAAGATGATAGAAACATTAATATATATAGTAAATGGAGAAACACGCATTCTAGGTCAAATGGTTGATTCATATAACACGCTAGTTCGAGTTTACATCTAGACAGGAATTTGATTAAAGAATGAAAAGATGCTATTAAATATTAATGGAGAAACACCCAACTCGAATGTGCCCCATGTAATGCTAGCAAGTAATGACTTCCAATATATGAAAAATCTGCTGTCCAAGTCCTTAAATAGCTTAAATTTTGATTCATCTAACCTTTTCTTCCACTTTCTGTGACTTACATTTAATAGTTGTATACGAATTTCTCATCAGCAATAAATTATTAATCATTTATCAAGGATTGGCTTCTTTTGTCTTGGCAGGTTAGGTCTCTTGAATAATGCTGAAACTGAAAAATGTACAAAATTTGAAGAAAAGCAACTTACACGGAACACAAACGACCCATCAAAATCATATGCAATTTGCCGGGGAGTCTAGGTTTCAAGGCCGCTGCCCCTATTTCAGAGTATTCGGGTCTGAATTTATATCAGAAATCATCCAGTGATTGGGTGTGTAAGTCCTCTATATAAACAATGGCTACCAAGGCTTGAGTGGATAGCAACTCATTCATTTCAAAAGTAATCACATCCTGAAAAATCATTGGCTATTCGATTATGGCTTTAATGTACCAAAAGTTATGTGTCTCGGCCATCTTTATCATTTTGGCAATTGCAGCTCCCCAAGTCACATCCCGCGAGCTCCAAGAGTTATCATTGCGGGAGAGACATGAACAATGGATATCAAAGTATGTAAAGGTCTATAAGGATGCTGATGAGAAAGAAAGACGTTTTAAGATATTCAAGGATAATGTTGCATACATAGAATCTTTTAATGCAGCTGGAAGCAAACCATACACGCTAAGCATTAATGCTTTAGCGGATCAAACCAACGAAGAGTTTAAGGCTTCCCGGAATGGATACAGGAGGCCTAACGGACTCGGTTCAAGGAAAGAAACATCATTTATGTATGAAAATGTGAAATCTGTGCCTGCTAGCATCGACTGGAGGAAAAAAGGAGCTGTTACTTCTGTCAAGAACCAAGGCGATTGTGGTAAGAAATTAACAACAATTTTTTTTTTTTCACAATGGTACTCGTTTATTTTAAAATTACTACGTATTGAAGTACTAATGTCTACTTGTCTGCAACAATTAAAACAAATAGGAAGTTGCTGGGCTTTCTCAACTGTTGCAGCGACAGAGGGCATCCACGCAATCACTACAGGTATATTGATCTCCCTATCCGAGCAAGAACTAGTCTCTTGTGACACTAGTGGTGAGGATCAAGGTTGCGAGGGTGGATTGATGGAAGATGGGTTTGAGTTTATAGTGAAAAACCATGGCGTCAACAGTGATAAGAATTACCCCTATGACGCAACTGATGGAACTTGTAACAAAAAGGAGGAGGCTGTCCATGTAGCTCAAATCAGTGGGTATCAAAATGTTCCAGCTGATAGCGAGTCAGCATTATTAAAGGCTGTGGCAAACCAACCAGTGTCAGTGTCGATTGATGCTAGTGGAGCCGATTTTCAATTCTATTCAAGTGGTGTTTTCACGGGAGTGTGTGGAACTGATCTAGACCATGGTGTTACAGTGGTTGGTTATGGCGCCACAGGTGATGGTACAAAGTATTGGCTGGTGAAGAATTCATGGGGAACCTCTTGGGGAGAGGAAGGATACATAAGGATGCAGCGAGACATTGATGCTAAGGAAGGTATTTGTGGTATTGCCATGGATTCCTCCTTTCCAACTGCCTAATTGTGCTTGCACATTATTGTTATTACGTTAATTCATATTTGGCATTAAAATCAGCCAATATGAATGCTTCTATCTTTGTTTTGTAATTACAGTGAATTGTACCTAAAAAATGTTTGTTATGGTCCACAAATTGTGTAACTTCAATTCATCGATGAATTTTGAAGTATGTAATTTTCCGATTATGAGGTGATTTTCTCTGTCTCGCTGAAAATAAGAGCACTGGAAAAGAAACATATAAAATATAAAAAGAAAGAAAACAAGAAGCTCTCGTAGCTCAGTTGGTTAGAGCACCCGTTTAGTAAGCGGGAGGTCTTGAGTTCGACTCTCAACGAGAGCATTCGTTTTTTTTGAGTATCTGTGTTTGTGTTGGGATGTGGAATGAATGAGTATATAGAATGATTAGTGTACTTTTGAAGATAAAAATATACTAAATATGGTAAAGGATGCAAAAGTTCCTACTAAAATACTCCTATTCAGAGATTATTGTGATTGAGTTTCATCTTACTATAAAGTCTTGGTTGCTCAGAAGATGAACAATATTTTAGGTTATAGCTTCTCAATTTATCAAGATATTACGACCTGCTCTATTCATGGGTTAACATATTCCTACCTCCATTAAGACCGGTCCAGATGAGTTCGGCCCAAGATTATTGTTGGACAATTGAGAGATAAGACATTGTTTTAACCCATGACCATGACCAATTTCGCTCAAAATGCGTTTTCCAAATATAAAACAAACAAAGCATTAAACTTGTTAAATACTACAGTATAACCTTTATAAATTAATAATTGTAGACCATATAAATTCTATTAATTAAAAAAATGTATTAATTAATTGATTAATTAATAATTTATTAATTTATAAAATGTATGTACGAGTCAACGAACATATATTTAATCAATTAAAAATTCATTGTATCTTACCAATCTAATCAATTGAATATGACTTAATCCATTAAATATACATTAAAACATTAATTTAAATTCATTATACTTATGTACTTAATTTCAAAAACAAACAAGTAACAATAAAGTAATATTTTAATCAAAATATCATAGTCAATTAATAAATTATTTATTTATAATATAAATGAGACCATAGAGTTATATAAGGTTTTAATAAAAGTATTATTTTATTAATTTATTGAAATTATTTATTTAACTAACTATCGTAAAAAAATATTATATAATAAAGATTATTAATTTATGGAGGTTATATTTATTAAAGTTAGAAAAAAAGAGTCGGTAGATTTATTCATTTATATTATTCTCATTAAATTTAGCCACCTCACAGCCCTTATCTTTTATTGGCGCTTTTTCTAATAAAGAAAATGATAATATAAAATTGAGAAGATATAAATCCAAATCATCCAACTAAATACTTTTGGAGAATGGATTGGCTACTAGTGTAGCGTGCAAAACACATTTGTTTGAAAATTACAAGTCAAAAACACACATGTAAATTACGGGTCCAACTAATTAATAATGAATTAGGTAGCTAAAATGGGCATTTCTTTTTTTTTAATATTTAAAAAACCAGAGTTAGGTAAATGCTGCCAATTTCAATCACGGGAGCTGGCTGCTATCATTGAGTTTTGAATTTTAACCTACAATAAATACTTTCCAAATTCAATTAAATCACTCTGCGTAAAGGCAATAAATATATATGATCTTTACTCATTCAACAAGCAACTTCTACAAGATTCATCTAAGTAGGCCAGCCCTTTTTAATAGAGCCCACATAACCCATTTTAATATACGATTATCTTTCCACACTAAGCTTAATCACTAATTAATCTGGGTTATTATCATTCCAGTGTGACAACATTTTCCTAACAGCATTCTATTTAGAGGAAATAACTTATTTCCATCTAAACTATAGCATTATTTTAAGTTTTCACCTCCACTATCATTTCTTCTAAATTCTCATCCTTAAACCTTTGACTTTTTTTTTTTTTGGATAATTATATTTCTGATTTTTGGACAATAGAAAAATTGGATGATCATGTAAAAACCCGAAAATGCTCTCACAGTTTTAAATATACTCAAGATAACATTGAATAATTCAAAAAGTGATTGAAGTATAATTTATTGTGATTGGAACCTCTACCGTTATTAAATATAAAAATTACAGTAGAACAATAAAATTCAAAAAGTGATTAAAGCATAGTTTATATTGATAAATATTTTTGTATTAGTAGCCTAATGCATAATAAAAGGAAAAAAAAAAGAACATTTTAAATAATTATGCAATTTTACATATTTTCAATTAATTTAGTTATTTTACACTTCAATGTTATTCTGGGTATATTTAATAACTATGGGAGCATTTTTGGGTTTTTATATAACTATCAAATTTTTCTATTGTCAAAAAATCAAAAGTCTAATTACCTAAAAAAAAAATCAAAAGCCAAAGGTTTAAGGATAAGAATTTAAAATAAATGATAATGGGATAAAAACTTGGAATATTACTATAGTTTGTATGAGAATAAGTTATTTCTTCATCTATTTATTTCTTTTTATAGAGCTTTGGTTATAAGTGCGTGCAACCGTAATTAGTAGAAAAAACTTAGAATACATAGTTTTATTCATCTGATTGATCTAATCAAATAAAGTACATGTACTACTACTAACCAACAATTAGGCCTTCTTTGTTTGAATGAAATGGGTCCATATCCACCTATAAGATATGCCTTGAAAAGCACAATGTTTAGGAAATTTTCAAAAAAATTGATTAATCACATCCTACAAAGCCAAGTACGAAATATTTTTGACAGGCATATGAAACAATTAAATGAGAAAGTTGTATTAACAAAAGTCAATGTTGAAACCGGGAGAACACAACACGGACACAGTAAAGAGAGTGATGTTAATTTTAATTTAGGGGAACAAAGAAAGGCAATATGGGGTCATAAGCCGTCTAGGTCATTGTTTATTCTTGGGCATTTTGTGTGGGGGTAGTGGTGACTCTTCGGACGCCAGGACAAACTGAAAACAAAGCCGTCTCTCTTGACTTGCTTTCACAAATCACAATTATTGAAGGCAGGCCCTACCAGGCCACCCCAAAAACATATGATATGTCTATCTACTTCTCTCTCTCTCTCTCTTATTTTCAATTCTTTCTTTGTAATCAATTTGCATTGCTTTGTGAATACCTATCAAAAGTGACTTTTAGTTTCATATTTTAATTATTTTAACCGGCCGACTATATCTTCGCTAGAAAGATAACACTGCTGGCTTTAACTAATTGGATTATGATGTTCTTTTTCTGGCATATTCTTCTATTATGACCGCCTGGAAAATTACCTCTATACAATGCACAAACATCTTTAAGTAATTACGCAGAGTTTCTGTTAAATGGAATGTTGATTTTTGATTTATTGAATCATCCGTCCAAACTAATGATCCGGGTCACAGTCAGTTCTGAGTCACCAGTCACAAACTGTTCAATAGCAAGTTGCAAATTTTTTTGTTGTACAGTGCTCCATCAACTTTATAACCTGGCATGCGCAGTAAAATGGTACTAAAACAAAAGTCTAAAAAGCGAGTGTTTGGTGGAGCTGCGAGCACATGGAGGGATGGAGATGAGTTAATTTTCTCATATGCACTGCTGGGTGACTGTTACTCGACCCAGCACCATTAGTCAACTCTATTTGTTCTCTTGTTATTGTCCTGTATCCAGGACGATTATAAGCTTATAACAAACTTATTTTTTTTATTATTTTTTTTAATATAATCTTCATTGGTGCAAATTCAATTCGGAAAGATGATGAGTCACAGTCTAGAGAGTAGTTTCCAAAACATGTACGCATTAGTGGGGGTGCCCGTGCCATCATGGTATTTTTTTTGGAATATACTAATACAATATCTATTCATTAGCGTGGCCCAATTCACGAAGTTGAAGATGACTTGGGTGGTTAGAAGGCCATCCAGATCATCGCTTTGTTGTGTACAGAAAGAACCATGCAATATTATTCTAAATCTCATTAATTTTTTTTTAATTTCTTAATTTATATACAATCTCCGACTCATATATGTTCTATTTTTGTAGCGCGTCAGCGTCAGCGATCTTGTTTATTACCTAATTTTTTGACAAAACAATGCTCTGCATCTAGTAATTTGTGGTAAAGTCATATAATGTCTTTGTCCAGGAAGCAACTCTTCTGCTAACATATACATACAAAGCTCAGAGATTTAATGATAATAATTGTGTATAATGATATATGCGATTATGACTCGAAGCCTATCCCTTTTTTATCTTGTATTTAAGTGAATTTACCATGCAATTATCATTTGCTTCATCTTTAAGGGGTTAAATAATAAAACATAACAAAGGACGATTCAAATATATCAATATAGTAAGATAAACTGAATTCTTAAATTCGTTTGGTTTGACTCTGGCCATGTTAGCTTCAATCTGATTCTCTATTAAATAAATGGAAATTGTCCCCTTCCACGTTTAATTTTTTCGTTATCCATAGCTGAACTAAGCAGCCCTCCATCAAGTTGCACTACCCCATATAATATTTAGAGCTAACGACTTTTTCCCACCCAAAGAATGGCTTAATGACACTTTTTCACCCACAAACTTTTAAAATATTATTTTATTATTTAAATTTATATTCTGGCAACGAACATAGAGCAGACTCAATCAAGATTGTTGGGGTTTTTGAAGAGGGAAAGTCGATGAATCTTTAGTGGTGAAAGGTTAGATTTTGATGGTTGAGATTGATCGGAATTTGACTTGGAAGAGGTGGCTACATAAACTCTAATTACTCGATTGCTAGCGATTGACAGAGTCTTCAAAAGTAATGTTTGAGGGTGTTATAAGTAAAAATGTCGTTCTCAAAGATGACCTCATTCAACCGGTGAGATCGTGACAGATAGGTGAGCAACGATGTCACCATGACTCAAGAAACAAGTAAAATGGGTAAAACCGTATTACACAAATATACGAATAGTGACCGTTTATTGCAACCTTTCAGATCGCTACACCTGTCCTGCCGATGTCATCAATGTCTAGCTGTTCCCCAATTGCTACCACTTGGT
>WYDK02000017.1:3797318-3824854 GCA_009867345.2 Toxicodendron radicans
ATATATATATATAGCACAACAGTAAAAAGAAAGTATACGAGTGATGGTTTACCCAAATTCAGGCTATGTCTAACAGAATCAATATTATTAAAAATATAAACTCTAAAATTTTCTCATTATAATGAATGTATTTACTAACGGATTGTATTAAAAATATAAACTCTAAACTTCTCTCGTTACAATGAATATATTTGATAACAGATTGCTCACACACACTTATATAAGAGAATAATAGGTTTATATTATAGGTCTATTGAGAAAAACCTAATACTACTAGAATTCATATTCCTAAGTCAAACCCTATTAGGAGAAATCCTACAGACTCTTTATGAGATAACCCCAAACAGCCAAACTGCCTACAGGCCCGAGGGCGTTGCCCCTTATTGTTGAAGTGGTCGACAACTCCAACAAATTGGACCATTGTATGGTCATTTGATATATCTACTTGAAGTTGTGAAATCTCTCCCCCATTCACTAAATTCTTTATTGCATAAAATGTACATTCTTGCTTGTATCTATTCAATGTTGTGTTATCATGTAGAAATAAAACAGCTTACAGTAATTCAAGAGTACTGGGAATTTATTTTGGTCGATGCACAATGCAAGCAAATAAAGAATTGTTATATCCTATAGGTTTTTCTATACACACATTCTGTGACTTGGTAAAGTTTCAATTTCTCTTTTCCCATTTTCTACAATTTTCACTAACAATCTTAAGACATAGGTTATGAGTTATGACATAGGTTATTTCAATGCAATGATATTGGTTTCATCTCTTTGAAAGTGAATCTTTGATTTCGTGAAATTAGAGCAATCTGATGTTGGAAATTACAAATGGTTGCAGAAAAAAGTTGTGTTTCTTATTGGTAAGCCTCGCTATGGTTTATATGAAAAAAAGAGAGGCAAAAGAGAGACAATTGAGATGTCCGAGTATGCCAAGAGAAAGTGTTTTGTATATTGAATGAATTTCTTCATGTTTACAGTACCTACTTATACAAAATTGTACTAGCTATGTATGGTAATACAATATTACAAATAATGATACAATTTCAATAATAAAGTAAAGGAAATCATATTGCAGAGTAATTAGGAATGAAACTAATTCACATATTCTCATTCGATGAGTCGTTAATGTCACATACATTCTTCTCAGATTCCTATGTTAACATTATATTCTTATAATGTCGAAGTCACAAGAACATGATGACGAGATGTCAACAAAAATAAGAGTGCGTCAGAAGTGAGAGCAAAATCATTACATGAGCAAGAGATACATTTGCAAATGCAATTTGATACTCTCTTTAATCAATACACAAGTCCACAACCAAAAAGATTTGGATATTTTGAAAGCTAAGTATATGTTAGGAAGATTCTATAAGTAATAAATTATTGACTTCGAAATTGTATTTGATTATAAAATGATTGAAAATAGATGTGTGTGATTGAACAATATCATGAAATATCACATATTCTAAATCAAGCTAAGCAACATAAAGTGAATATTCTGAGATTATTATACCCATTATTGAGAAACTTCCTCCCTTGTGAATAGAATATAACAAAATTCTTAAACATCATGCAAGAATTGTAGCCCTTGTTAAAGTATGAATCTTTTGGTAAAAAATTGAAGATTCCGCAACATAAGAAAGTATTGCTGCAGAAGCAAGGAAGAAAAACGTCAAGAAGTGCAGTTTTAGTTTATTTAAAATTATGTTATTTTCAATTTTTCTGAATTTGAAACTCCTATTAACTGCATGTTTAAATCTTAAGTGCAGTTCTTTAATGTTATCCCTTTACTAGTTTATAAAAAATGATTGAATGTAAGAATGTAATATAACTTGTGTATGAAATTTTTAATGAATGAAATTATTTTCTCAGCATAAGTACATATTTAAGAAATTGGCATCTTAGAAGGAACATACTGAATAGTAATTGTTTTTGCAAGAACCTGTTCCCTAACATAGTGGGCATCAATTTCAATGTGTTTGGTGCGAGCACGAAACACTGGATTCGAAGCCAAAGCCCTTGCACTCACCTTATCACGTCAGATAACAAGAGTTTTATTTATGGCTAGCTATTCCTATTTCTGAAAACATGCTCTGTAGCCAGGCTATTTCAGTGGCTGTTTGAGCAAGAGCTCTGATACCATGTGAGTTTTAGAGAACAATCCAGAAGAGACTAAGAAGATGAAGAAAGAATTGCAATTTGTTATCTATTCTTCTTAATAAGTTTCCGAGTATACAACAGTATTTATATTGTACTGTAGTAACTAAACTAAAGAAGAGGAAGCTAACTTAGCTAACTTAACTAAATGAGAACGACAATACTTTTAACAGAAAAGATAAAACGACAGTGAAATTGGAAGCATGAGACTTGATTTGTCTGGCTTCCAATTTCCAATAGCCCTCTCTTTACAATTTTGGTCAAAAACACGTAGTCATGGAAGTAGTATAAGAAAGAAAATTAATTCAACGACGTAAGAATGATACAACATAATTAGAAAGAAAATTAAATCTCTATGTAAATCAAAAGGAAGGCGAGACTTGGGTACTCCAGGAATCCCAAATGGGACCAAATGCAGGTATTCCGGCCTCCTTGCAGTCTATTGGAGACACACAGGTTGGAGAAGAGCTTCTTATCAACACCCATGAGTCAAGAGTACTTGAAATTTCCTGGAGACCTCAAAAGTTTGCATAACCTGGAGCCCTATCGCCATGGAGTAGCTGGAACGCAAGGGAAAAAGGGAGGGTTTCATTTGGAAGCTAAGCGGGACATCGCGCTTGTGAATAAAGATTTAGCTGCTGTGAAGGATGAGTATTTGGTGCTTGTTTCTTTGGTGGGGTATGCCCATTAAGGGGATGGTTAAAGAGGATGATGGCTCTTGGATGTTGAAAGGTCATGAAGATGACAATGAGCTTTGAGTAGTAGAAAAGTTGTACTCTGCCTAAAACCAGGAGCATTAGAACAATTAGAAAATTCACTCCGTTTCATTTGAAGAGAGATCCCTAGACAGTCTTTATTCTGCTCCTGAGACAGCTTGTTTGGGGTTATTACCAAGCAGCCCAACGCCCCCACCCAAACAAATTTTATGCTGGCTTCAAAGCTACAGTAGATTAATTTAATTATTATTGCAGGAACGTGTCATTTTAGAGGCAGGCCGAGTGAAAAAAAAAAAAAAAATTATTATTCCTGTGTCACAAATTTTGGCAAGAACATGTTGTCATGGAATTAACATAAGAATCAAAGAAATTAATCTCTGATTCTGAATGACATCAGAATGAAAATAACATATTTGGGAAATAAAATCTCTGAATGACAAAAGGAGGGCAGCACTTGTATATTCTAGGAATCCCAAACGGGGCCAACCAAACGCTGGTATCCCAGCCCCCTTACATGAGTTGACTATGTCTCTAGTACCTTCAGGATTACTAGTTACGATAACCACTTCCGCATTCCATTCCTTTGCAGCATTTACACTCATCTCTAATACATTTGGCCGACCGGAAATAGCTGTGTCATGAACAATAACTTTATCCTTTGGCTAGACATCCACCATTTGCTTAATTTCTTTTCCAAAGTTTTGTTCAATTCCTTTGGCCACCCAGATCAGGTACACATCTGCCGGACTCGACTGCAGGAGAAATGATAAGAAGACACAAATACCGGATCCTGTGGCCACCACCACCACCCTTTGATACATATCTATCAGATAAGGCAAGCCTGCAAAGTGCATTCTAACCTACAAATGGCTTGGCGGATTAGAGACTACGGCTTTAGTGAAATCACCCACTGCACCAGCCAATATAATGTGCTCTTTATTTCCATCAGGCATGATTCCAAAGGCGCGCCATTCTGATAATGGTGATGGGCTAATTCTTGCCAGTAGCCCCGCTTGGATCCCTCCCTCAAACTTTATGAGCGAAGCGTGACCTGAAGGAGATGAAGCTTTTACTGGGACGCGTCTCGCTGTTAACCATGGAATGATTATGACTATCGTTATGGATAAAGTGAACCAGAATTCTTGCTCCTTAATGATCTTTGAGAAGCTTGAGTCATAGGTTTTCGAAGCAGGTTCGTAACTTATTAAGGCAGCAATGAAGAACCAAAGGAGGAACAGATGTCCAGCCAGCAAAACGATGGGTACGTTCAAAAATATTGTGATGGAGATGGCGGACAAGAGGGAAAGCTGCCAAGGAAGAGAGGCAAATGAGAGAGAGAATTGAGCAAGCGAGGTGTTGAAGTATGAATCTTTTGGTAGAAGTAGTTTAAGTTGCTGTGGCAAGAAGATGGAAAAGGGAATTAAGATTTCCAGAATCAAGTATGAAGCAACACAAGAATGACAAAGACTTGGAAATTACGGTTTTAGTTCAATTCAAGTACTGTTATGTTTAGTTTTAGATTAAATCAATTTCCAGTTATTGTTTAGTTATATCTAAATTTCACCTAATTATTGTCTAAACCGTTAAAAGTAGTTTTGTGATCTTATCCCTCTACTAATCTGTAAAAGAGATTGAATGTAAGGTTGTATTATGACTTGTATATGAGTTTTTTAATTAATGAAATTGTTTTTCTATGGTCATCTTTATGAAAATGAAAGCATGAGACTTTATTTGTCTGGCTTTCAATTTCCAACACGAGGCTTATGATCAGTGCAGAAGTGTTTTCTTGTTCCTTCAGGGTAAGTGTAAGAGCATACACAAGCCAAGCTATGGACGAAGAAACTCCACAGCCACTGTGTATTCCCCCAAGGCTTTGAAGGAAGGCAGTTACGGTTGTTTTTACTCGAAGAGATATTCAACGCCTGCCCAATAACTTCACAACTAACCAGAAGACCACTCGCAGTAAGGCTTCACTTCGACAGAGTGTTGAAGCAAGAGGATTGCCAATGGAGAAAACCGTAGCCTTTTGTTTGGCATATTTGAAGTGACCAGTGACTGCTAGCGTTAATGCAAGAACATTCAAGGTCAAGCAAAGTAGCAAACCATAAAAAGTCGCTTGTACACTGTGAACAGGTCATCTTGATCAAGCAGTATTACTGAGAGTCTTCAATTCTTTTGTTTCGGCAGTTGTTTTTCTGAACTAACGGCAATAACTACGATAGACGTGTCTTGCTTCTCGATGTCGTCTGCAATTTATAACTCTTGCTCATCAATTTCCAAGTCACTAAACTCAAGGTCGCAGAAATGACTGCTTGGACGACTAGAACTCCTCCTAACAGATTAAGAGGTTCCAGCGCATGGAAGCCAAACCAACTTTCCATTTTGCTCCTCCTGTGCAGAAGGACCGGAATGGCAATTGGGTTTTCTTTGTAGGGATTGAGCTCAAATGCCACACCACGACAACTTGAAATCTAGCAATATTCTTTGGCTTTACCTCTTCCATGTTAACTTGGTGCTCGACTAAAACTCTTAACAAGTTCAACACACACAATGGGAAGCAAACTATATATCTATATATAGATTCTGGAAGCCAGCAGCACGTACAGCTGCTATTCAGTATCACTCATGTATTTTAGGTAAATAAAAAATAATATATATGAAGATTTATGGACAGATGGCTATATATTTGAAGTTTGGAGGAAGGATTCCTAGTGACCTTTACAACAAAATAAGGTAGCAGTAACAAGATTCTTTTGTGTAATTTGAAGAGGTTAAGCTAGCATTTATAGACAAAGTTACGGTACTAAAAGAGTAACTAGTGTCACAACTTTTACACTAAAAAAGCTAACCTATTAGGTGAAGGGACTCCCCTCTTATAAATTCAAGACATTTCTCCAATGTGCTTTTAATGTGGGATGTTACATTCTTTCTTACACAATCTTGTGACGCCCTCGTCACTGGTAGGGTCGTCTGTCTACCCGTCCACCTTACTCTTGTGTGGACCCAAAATTCTTCCCTACACAATCTTGTGACGCCCTCGTCACAGGTAGGGCCGTCTGCCTACCCGTCCACCTTACTCTTGTGTGGATCCAAAATCACACGTGAATATCTTTGTGTAGACGTTTGGCGGGACATCGATCGGAAGATGGATTGGATCCACTCTGATACCACTTGTCACGGGCTAAGAGTTTCACACCCAAAAGACTAATATATTAGGTGGAGGGACTCCCCCTCTTATAAACTCAAAACCTTCCCTAATGTGCTTCCAATGTGGGACGTTACACTAGATAGTATTCTAGATGTTAACATCCGGTACAACCAAAGCTTTAAGGTAGATAAACATGCATGGCAGGTCGGCCCAATGAATTCATTGCTTTCTAATGGTATTAACTCCATATAAATATATATATTTTGGTTAACAGAATATAGAGATATAGAGTTAGAATGGATCTCCCATATTGCCGGGTCAGTGCCGTACAGACTCAATTTGATTGGATGAAAATTTTATCATGCATGCATGGAATACAACTTTATGGTGATAATTTCATAATGTTTAAGTCAAAGCTAAATGGAGAAGACAAAATCGCTTCAAGCCAAGTAGAAGGCTGACAAGATTTCACATTTGGTTTAATGCTTAATGTGAATAAAAGATGTACAAATGAAGGAGTTATATAATTAGTTGAAAACTTCCTGAATATATGTCGACCCTAGCTAATAGTTGGAGTTGATGGACCAGAGCTTGCCGGGTCAGGTCCATGCTGGACCCCTGAAACCGAGTGGACCATCATGAATCTCCATTACTTTTCAATGGTAATTTCTAATTCACAGCGCATCGTTAAGTTAAAGATGGAGTAGACGAAGTTACTTAAAGCTGAGAAGAAGCTCTCCATTTGCAAAGATAAAAAACGACTTTGGAATATTCACATTTGATTTTAGACTAATGAATAAGACATGTGTAATAATGAATTGAATATAAATTTACAAAAAAAAAAAAAAAAAAGAAATGAGTTGGAAAATTCCTGAATATTATCAGTGTCATATATTAATGTTTATTCATTATTTTTGGAACAGAAATAATTGTGTTAAGTAACCCATTATATATATATATACATACTAACATAGAATTGCTCATCCAAAATTGAAAACAGCATTTTTTTTTTGGATGGCCTAGCAGATTTATTTATGTGGTTGCTTGTATCAATGCCGTTTTAGTTCGTTTGTTTCTTATATCAATAAAGATTGGTTCACAATTCAATCTCACAAACTCTCTCTCACAATCCCAATGTGATAGTTTGTAATTGATCAGTAGAACCCGTCTGATACATTTGTGAACACTAATTGTAAACCGTCACATTAGAAGTTGTAAGAGAGAGTTTGACTTGTGACTTGTGACTATAGTATTGCCCTTCTTACATTACAAGCATATGAATCCCTGGACTGTTAATATAAGTTGCTCATAAAGCGTTCAAAAGTAGGATCGATTCAGATTTAGATTAGTTCAATTTGGGGTAGAAAATAAACTATGCTATAATACATTTGATGAGGGGAGTTATAAATTATATTGGCATTCTAGAACTTTTTGGTCTTTCAAAATTTATCAAAGATATTCATCAATTTTTACACGAAATTTATTAAAAAATCTCCTTTTAAATTATTAAAACTTCTCATATTATATGCGAAAACCTCCATATATCTCTCATAATTTTTTTTTTTTCAAAGTTGTTAACGAAATAATAGACCGATATTCCGCGTAATTATGGCAAACTTTAAAAAATGATTATGAGATTTATATATTTCATCATTATTTAACTAAAGGAGGTTTATTTATGAATTATTGTGAAGAAGAAACGCATTAGAGAAAATGTTAAGATTAACCAAAGATGAACAGAAAATATGTTAATTTTTCTCTTTTTGAATAGAAAAATTGACATATATCTATTTCATCAAAGACAAATATGAACACTCAGGCCATCCAATTATACAATTCTATAATTTATGCGTAAATTTTATGAAAATCGTCAATCGACTTTTTTGATGAATCAAGGATGCTTTTGAAAAGATCCATTGGAAAGTTGTAATTGCAGTTTGCAGACGAATTGCCCTCACTGAAGCTATTATACACCTATAGTAAAATATTTAATATGATGCTGGTGTAACAGGTACAGGTGCCGAAAGAATCATAATAGTTTTTCTGGAAATATGATATCAGATGGTAAACAGAAGATCTTTGAGAAGAGATAATCTGGATGAATTCCTAACATGTAAACATGGATTGACCATAGTTTTAGTACACTGAAATTTGTAGAAAAACACGAGGATACAACATTTTCATCAATGGTCTGTGTCTTGACAAGTTCATAGAATTCAAAATTTCTTTTAGTTTCAGTATATTTGTTCTGCTTTGATTCAATTATTATTTCATTTTCTTCCTATGCTATGATTTTATACTTAAAAAATGGAAGAATCAAAATTAGTGCTTGATATTATATATATGCATGCTGAAGTCCTGCACTTCGGATGACAGTATTAATTATCAAAAGTTGTTTCTGCACAAATTCTTTGGCCAAACATCTTCCTAAATTATGTTGGTTAACTATATACGGCGTCTCTTTTGGGAGGTTGCCGTGCTATTCTATCAAAAGGAAATTGCATTGAGAGAAAGAAGAATGATTCTTAATCCCAAGTGACCAGTGTATTATAGAGACTTACTCCCCTGAGCTTCAGAAGTATTATTGTTTCTTTTCAAATACTAGAAACAATAATAATATAGTTACTATTGAATCATACCATCAAACATATAACCAGACAAAAAAAAAAACATATGATAGAATAATTATTTTATAAATTTTGTGTAATTTTTACTTGATTATATGACTCAATAATAAGCATAATATTATTCTACGAAATGCCTCCCATCAGAGTTTTTTGGTAGAGATGAGAAAATTACCCTTTTTGCCCTCATATGTACGAGTGAATTACTCATTTTACCATTACATGGATTAAGGTATGTTAGAATAAGGGAGTTTTAAACTTTAAACTGACCTGGACATAGTAACCCAAACCCCAGGGGTAAATGTAAATGCTAATTTGACTTTTGATAACAACAATTATATAAAAAAATAATAATAATAATCACAAATGACAGTACTCCTTAAGGGACTTTGAAATGTAAATGCTTGTGATAAATTAAAAAGGATAATAAGAAATCAAAAGTGTGAGCTAGAATATAGAAAACAACTGGACTGTAAATCCTTTAAGAAAAGCTAAAAGAGCAGTTGACACTAGACTCAGGGTAACACCAGACTTTAAAAACTTTCAACGGGAATTTGTAGGAAAAATACACAATAAATTTTATAGATAATAGATGGAAACTAGTATTGTTGTGAATCCCTTCAAAGGAGACGCTACTCCTTGGCTGTATTCCACCATTCCTGTTTAAAGGATTCTGCCTTTCGTTTGAACAGAGTTATGAGTTATGCCATCGGCAGGTAAAGTTTTCTATTTCTTGTGATAATAAAACGTGATTTACATCACCTATCCTGGTTTTATTAATGCCCATTTTGCACAATTCCACATGCTATATCCTTATTTCATCATCATGCACAAACTGGAAAAGGCCAAGTCTAAGGGGTTTCCCAAATCCCAATCTCGATGTCTCTCTACAGAATTGGATAATGAATTTTAAGAAAGGTTTTGACCATAGCCACCTATTTTATAAAAAAAGCTATTCACTTCCTCCCTTGAAATGGTGGCATAGATGCATGATTTCACCACATAAAGACAAAGAGATGAATTAAGACCATTGTTGTGAATAATTTATTATTTTTCCCCTACCTACTCTTCATGTTTAAGGCATGGAGTTCACTTAGTTATATCCTACTTTGGCCTCTATCTACCGTTTGCTTTTACCAAATAAATCTTTACCACAATGAAATTTGTTTTCCAATCAACTTCATACATTCTCAGCAGTCTTTATGAAGCCAATAAAAAAGAGAAGGCACTCAGCCTGTACTGCTGGTTCCTTGATAAATAAAATGTCTTTATATGTATATGCCAGCGTCAAAACATTTGGATAATTCTAAAAATTTAAGCGAATAGCACCCTACTCAATTGTCCAAATGAACTTCAATTTCTTGAAATATAAAAAATTATCATAAACGAGCATGAAAAAGAAAATGATAATAATTCACATCAAAAAAAATCAAACAGAGTATCATCCATGTCTGCAAAAGTTGATCAAGACTCAAAGAATTATACCTCAATAAGTGAACATTACCAAAGTATAAAGAGAAAAAAAGAACATATCTTTATACACAACCAAAAACCAGGGGAACAAGAACACAACACAGCAGGGAGTAGGTAGCATAAACAATGAAATTAGCAAGGGATTTGCGAAGTGAACCATTCCATTACATGGATAGGAGCTTTGATCAACTCAAGAGCAACTTCCACTATTACTGTAACGCACAAACAACATGGACATATGCAAGTCAACAACAACCTGTCCAATTACCAATTTATCATCAATTAGTTTTATACCAAATCATCCCCAATAAATGGCAAGTGACAAAAGAATATCTAAATCTTATATAACCAAGTCATAGCGGAGTAAACTGAGACACACTGACAAATGCCACAAGAAAATCAAGAAATTTTGATAACCCAGAAGCAGAAAATCTCTTAAAACAGCAAAGAAATAATCTGTGGATAGAGTATTAAAGCCAAGATGAATTAGGTACCCAGAAGAATAAAATGAATTAAAATGGAAAAAGTAGTACCAAAACTTGTAGAAATTAAAGAGAAAAGACCAAGAGAGAAAGAAAACTGACCCCACGATCCAAACGACGACGCCGACGATTGAGATGAGGAGGGAGAGAAAGGCAAAGGGAAGGCCCAAGAGAAAGCCCAATGGCCTACAATCACCATCTCCACAGCACATGATTCCTTGTTTGTTTGTAGGTTGAAGGTGAAGTTAGTGATGAAAATTTTATGGTTAAAGTATTGTACTGTTTATGGAGGAGGATGCTATTGTTAAAGAAGAAGAGAGAGATACACACGTTTTCTCTTAACTTTTCTACAAAGCAACAATCGGCCAATTGACACAAGGGTAGAACCAACATATACCACCTCACCCGAAAGCTGCTTCTATAAAAGGTAACTAGGTAAAGGGAAAGGGAAAGGAGGGGGGGGGGGGGCATTTTTTTTTTATATTAATTAATATTATGTTTTACTTTTTATTTATGATAAATTCGTCTTTTTTTTTAATTCTTTTTTATGTTTTAAAATATTTGTTGCCGTAAATTAGTTCAACAAAGGGTTATTTGCTTTTGAGCTGATGCTTCTGTTTTCATCTTCTCTTTTTCGCAGAAAGAGCTAATGTTAATATGTTATCTTTAACTAAAAAAAATATTTTCTTTCTACAAGAAGCTTTCTCGCTCCTCTTTTTCTATCTAGACTGATAAATAACTGCATATTTTAAAAAAAAAATCACATTTGGTTAAGGTCACTTAGCATCATTGCTTAAAATGCGATGACTTATCTTGTAATTTATTATGTGACCATTGGCTAAAAAAGCTTAGAATTTTCACTTCCAAAATCCACTAGCAAGCACAATTTACATTTTATCCTAAGAGGCAGAAATATGGACCTAGAGATGGCCAAAATTTCAGACAATAAAGATTGGTTGTAAAAGGGTCCCTATTAAACCGTTTAGGGTTATTATGCACATGGATGCTTCAAGTATTTGCATGAAGAAATACAAAGCACATGATGTGCCATTCTTGTATATTGGCATATATGCTCTTCAAGCTGTCGTAAAGATTCGCCAGTTCACCCTTCAAGCACCCAATTCATATCTGCTTTACTTTTCTTTCTAATTATAATGTATTTTTTATTGAATTAACAACCAGTTCTATCTAGTGGAGGCTTGCTCATTTGTCATTTCAGAAAATTGCTTTTGTCAGCCATGGACCTATAAGTTCTCATCTACTGATAACGAAATCATTTACATCCATTCAACCCATATGTCAAACCATGACAGCTATCAAGTACCAAGTCTAGGAACACTAGGGCAATTTTTAACCATTCCAGCTATGCTCCTTCGATGAATCATCAAAATCTTTAGACTCTTATACGAGTACATAGGCTGTGAAACGAGGATTTTTTTTTTTTTTTTTGGTATTATATACACTGTTATTATCAAATAAACAGTTTTAGGACAGTTTCATCATACAAATGAAACAAAACTAGCACCACCAGAGCAGCTGACCTTTGAGTGCGGCTGCACCAAACTTTCAAAATGTTTGAACAGCAAACACATGAGATGGAAGATGCAACCAGGCACTTGGAGTCAAATGGCATCCTATCAATCATCATGCTGAAGAATCAAATTGGTAAAACAAGTACTTAGCACTTCAGACAACCTGCTTACCAAAAATATTTTTGAGTGAGAAAGTGCTTGTATCATTAAGCATCATCTAGGTGGGCTATTCAAACTTGAGTTTTCGCTCTCCATGGAGATTATAGAAGCAAGCCTCTCATAAACCTGTAATAAAAGTTGGTCTTTTAGAACATCTTTTGTTGGTTAAGAGTTCTGTAATTAGTTGCCTTGGATGTGCAATTTTACAGCTAAACATACCACTGAAAGCTTGTCATCTGTATCCTGTTTCTGATTCTTGTCCTGTTTTACGGCTGATGAAGGATCATACCTAGCCAAAAGATGAGGCAAGAAACTTGTCAAGAACAACTATTTATATCCATGCAAATTTAAAATTCAGTCTTGTTTTGTTTTGTAGCCAAGCAAACAATTGTCAAAATCACAACATTATAATTCAAAACTCGTAAAGGCTCTTTCCAGCCATATTATTACATAATTTTCTTACCAATCACGAGGAATGCCAGCTTCATCCCGAGCTAAATAATTGAAGGGCCCTTTCAACTCCACATTGTACTCTTTCAACAACCCTGCATGATTACCCATAATCAGGGTTGATATTTTTCATAACCTGCAATGAATTACCATCCGTTCAAGTAACTACTACACACCGAAATTTAAAAGGGATGCTAAACCTTTAAAGGTGGAACAAGGTGCCCGATCCATTTTCTGACAGACTGAAAGAAACCAGTAGACACCAACTGCTACATGTGCAACTTCCTCATCTGCAATTCTAGCCACAATATTAGATGTCCTATGATCTCCAAACCCAATCAATTTTTGCACTAACCGTGGCCCAGCATCAAGTCCTCTAGCCTCCTACATCCATAATGAAAGTAAACTGTAAGCTTTTACCAAATCAGATTAACAGTAGAAAAAATAAATATTTATGAATCTGCAATTAGTTTGGCTTTAAGCTTTGGTGGTGTGAAAAGCTAAGGGCAGCTGGAAATATCAGGATTGAAGCAAATTGTTTGAAATGTTTGGAGTTAATTCTGCCTACGAAAAGATGAAGTGTTCTTTTCCTTTCATTCTATGTGGTACAAATGCAAGTTCATTGAGCAGAAAACCCTGTAGAATCTAGAAAAAGTTGCACTTATGAAAGGTATTTAAATGTATAAGTATCTCTGCACAATCCAGTGTAACAAAGGAAAAAATACGCATACAGGTTCAATGAGCTAAAGCCCTGTTGTAGATGTGCATCTAAATACTGCTGTAACCAGAAAGTGATGCCATGTGTCCAAAGCTGCTGTTAGTTTTTTACAGTATTCATTCAGTTTTTTAAGTGGTTATTTGCAGTTTCTTTTATTCTTTGTAACTGTTAAGTGTGTGTTTTTTACTGTGAAAGTGTTGAAACAGATTGAAGGTTTTTATTAATAGAGAATCAGTTTTTCTGCGTTTTAACTTCATAATTTGCTATTATATTTGCTTTAAGTGTTCTGTGCTACAACACATTGGTATCAGAGCTGAATTCTCAAGGGACCTGTATGAGGTGTGTGAGACTGTGGGTTGTGTGAGTAAAAATGGCTTCTAATTCATTCAATCCAATTGCTCCACCAGTGTTTACTGGTGAGTATTAGCAGACTTGGGCTGTAAAAATGACCACGTTTTTACAAGCCATAGATCTTTGGGAAGTTGTAGAAGAAGACTATGAAGTAGTGCCTTTGTCGGATAATCCTATGATGCAGCAGATTAAAGCTCACAAGGAGAGGGTTACAAAGAAGTACAAGGCTAAAACGTGTCTTCATTCAGCAATTTCAGAGGCCTTATTCAAGAGGATAAAGAATTTGGAGTTGGCTTATTAGATTTGGCAATAACTCAAGGTAGAGTTTCAAGGTAATGCAAGAACAAGGGCATGAATATGTTGAACTTGCGAAGAGAGTTAGAACTTCAAAGAATGAAGGAGTCCGAAACTGTCAAGGAGGATTCAAATAGGCTTCAACGGATGGTCAACCAAATAAGGCTTCTTGGAGAAGAGTTGTCAGATAGGAGAGTTGTAGAGAAACTCTTAGTTACTCTACCAGAAAAGTTTGAGGCTAAAATATCAGCCTTAGAGAGTCAAGAGATCTAGCAACGATCTCTCTAGCAGAGCTTCTAAATGCTCTGCAAACACATGAACAAAGACTGCAAATGAGAGAGGAGGGGTATGTTGAAGGTGCATTGAAGGCCAAGTTACAGATTTGTGATAGCAATAAGGAGAAGAAGAAGGAGAAACAATGGAGGAAAAATAAAAGGGCTGGTGCTAGTAGCAATAACACTAGCTTTGGTAGATTGCCTCCATCTGCCATTGTGGAAAAACTAATCATCTAGAAATTAGATGTTGGAGGAGACCTTATTTAATTTGCAAGAGATGCAAACAGAAGGAAAGGCAAAGTTGTGCAGCAAGAGAAGCAACAAGAAAATGAAGCTCAAGTTGCAAATCAGCAAGAGCCGCAGGAGGAAGATCAATTGTTCATAGCTACTTGTTATGCCAGCAATAGTTCAAATGAATGTTGGCTTATTGATAGTGGTTGTACCAATCACATGGCTTACAACAAGGAGATTTTCAAAGAGCTTGATAAGTCTTTAATTCCAAAGTTAAAATTGGAATTGGAGATTTTATTGAAGTCAAGAGAAAAGGAACAATTGTCATTGATAGTGTATCAAGTACTAAAATTATTCATGATGTGCTTTATGTTCTTGAAATTGATTATAATTTATTAAGTGTTGGGCAATTACTTGAAAAAGGTTTTAAAGTAATTTTTGAAGATAAAAAGTGCAGAGTTTATGAAGAGAATGGTCAGGAGTTGTTCACTATTAGAATGAGAGGCATGAGCTTCTAGTTTAATCCAGTAAAGGAGGAGCATGTTGCCTGTTTGAGTCATGTGAGTAGTGGAGAAATTTGGAAAAAATGAATGGTCACTTTCGTCATAGGGTTCTTCTTTATATGCAAAGGAATGAGTTGGTTAAAGACTTACCAACTCTGAAGGAGGATGTTCCTACTTGTAAAGCTTGTCAGTTTGGCCAGCTAGTTTAGACAACATTTCCAAAATCTATTTGGAGAGCATCTCAGAAATTGGAGTAAATTCATACTAGTCTTGGAGGACCAATGAAGACACCATCTTTGAAAGGAAGTAAGTATTACATTTTGTTTATTGATGATTTAACCAGAATGTGTTGGGTTTATTTTCTTAGATTTAAGTCAAAAGTGGCTGATGTGTTATAGAGGTTCAAGGCTTGGATTGAGAATCAAAGTGGTCGTAGTATTCAAGTGTTAAGATCAGATAACGGTAAAGAGTACACTTAAAGGATATTTAATAAATTTTGTGAGGAAGCTGGAATTGAGAATCAATTAACGATTCCTTACACTCCACAACAAAATCGAGTGAGTAAAAGGAAGAACAATACGCTTATGGAAATGACTAGGTGTATGCTTCATAAGAAGAATTTGCCTAAAAAAATCTAGGCTGAGGTTGTGAGTACAACAACGTTTTTGTTAAATAGACTTCCAGCAAGAAGTTTAAAGATGAAGACTCCATATGAGGCATGATACGGGTTCAAACCATCAGTGAAAAATTTAAAGGTGTTTGGGTGTTTGTGTTTCACTCATATACTTCAAGAAAAAAGAGATAAGTTAGAAGTGAAGGCTAAAAAGGTATTTTTATAGGCTATAGTAATGTTTCAAAAGCCTATAAAATATTTTAACCACAGTCAAACAAGGTTCTTAAGGGTAGGAATGTTGTTTTTCTTGAAGATGAACAGTGGAACTAGGTTGAAGAAGAGAAGAATGATTGTCCTAAGTTCATTCAGAAAATTGAGACAATGTTGATGAAAAACCTGTTAGAGGAACCAGGTCGTTGTCTGAAATTTATTAACAGTGTAATGTGGCCGTTTTAGAGCCAACTTTAAGGAAGTTGAGCAGGAGGAGAAGTGGATGGAAGCTATGAAGGAAGAGTTGAAAATGATTGAGAAGAATCACACCTAGGAGCATGTTGAGAGACCTCAAAATAGAAAAATTATTGGGGTTAAATGGGTGTATAGAACCAAGTTGAATGCTGATGGTTCTATTAACAAGCATAAAGCAAGGCTTGTGGTTAAGGGTTATGCACAAGTATTTGGTGTAGATTTTTCTGAAACATTTGCACCTGTTGCTAGGCTAGATACGATAAGGATGTTATTAGCAATTTCAATTCAAAAGAGGTGGATTGTGTATCGATTAGATGTGAAATCAGCCTTCTTGAATGGATTTCTAGAGGAGGAGATCTATGTAGAGCAACCTGAGGGGTTTGTTAAAAAGGGGTACGAGAGTCATGTATATTTGTTGAAGAAAGCTCTCTATGGGTTTAAACAAGTTCCAAGAGCTTGGTATAACAGGATTGATGAACATCTATTGGGACTAGGATTTGTTAAGAGTCTTAGTGAGACGACTTCGTATGTGAAGAAGGTGAGGAATGAAATTGCTAATATACTTGTCGTAGCCATTTATGTTGATGATTTGCTTGTGAAATGAGATAATGAGATGCTTATCAATGAGTTTAAAGCTTTTCGTTGAAGGTTTTTGATATGACTGATCTAGGGAGAATGACTTTTTTTCTTGGGATGAAGGTGAAACAAAGCCACGAGGAGATTTTTGTATGCCAATACATGTATGCTAAGGAGATTCTTAATAAATTTCATACGAGTGAGTGTAAGGCTACAAATACTCCTATGAATCCTAGGAAAAATTCAGCATGGAAAATAGTGGCATGGAGCTGAAAAGGTTGATTAGGAGCTTGATTGGGTGTTTAATGTATCTCACTGCAACAAGGCGCGATATAATGTATGCAGTGAGCTTGTTATCCAGGTTCTTGCATTGTGCTAGTGAGGTTCATCTACAGGCACCAAAAAGAGTTCGTTAGCTGATTTAGATTTGGTGCAAGAAGAAGCCACTCAAGTGTCCATGGCTAATCAAGTTACCATTGCGATCTCTAATAATCCTGTATTTTATGGTAGAACTAAGCACTTCAAAATAAAACTCTATTTTCTTAGAGATGTGCAAAAGGAAGGGTTGGTTTGACTTAATATTGTAAGACTGAAGATCAGGTGGCCAATATATTCACAAAAGCATTGTCCAAGATCAGATTTTAGTGTTTGAGACAGAAGTTAGGGGTTTGCAGCAGCTTAGATGCAAGGAGGAGTGTTGTAGATGTGCATCTAAATATTGTTGTAACTAGAAAGTGATGCCATGTGTCCAAAGTTGTTAGTTTTTTACAGTTTTCATTCAGTTTTTTAAGTGGTTATTTGCAGTTTTTTTTATTCTTTGTAACTGTTAAGTGTGTTTTTTTTAGTGTGAAAGTGTTGAAACAGAGTGAAGGTATTTATTAATAGAGAATCATTTCTGCATTTTAACTCTTTGCTTTAAGCACAAAGCCCCAAAGAGGATAGGCATATTCCACCAAGCTCTAGTTGTACAAATTGAGGCAAAAAGGCCATTAGAGAGTATTTGAATGAGTGGGCATCATTTGAATGTTTGTTTTTTCAATAAGAATATCATACCACTCTATCATTCTAGCCCATTCTGGCAGGCAGTGACTACTACTTTCAGAAAACCCTCAACATGATATTTGTAAATCAAAGCTGAACTTGATGTAAAAAGAGAGAGTTCAGAAGAAAACAAAGATGAAATGGAATCAGAATTTGGCAACAATAAAACTCATTGGAAAGGGAGTAGAAAAAGAAGGTTGAAATTCTCCTCTCCCTTTAAAACCCATTTCTTGAAGAGAAAGTACACAAGGCCTATAGATGCACAAAAATGGCAACGAGTTCCATCAAGGTGTCTGTTCCTCTCTTTCCCAAAGAGTGAACATCCCATTAGCAGATCCAGGAACCAACATAGCCTACCACTTTAATTTTAAAGATAGAGAATCTCCAAGGAAGAGCACACATGCCCAGTTACACTCATCATGAAAATTTGTTTCACTTCATTTAATGTGTAGAACTCTTATAACCTTGAGTGAACTCTGCTCTTAGTTAATCCACAAAGATGGAACAAATGACAGAGGCAAGGGCATGTACTAAAGAGCAAAAGATTACCTGGACTAAGGGGATGACGGCCAAACGTGCCGCAACATTGTCAGATGATTTCTCACACTGATTCCAAAGCACATTATGAGCAGGCATATCTCCATATCTAATCATGAAGGATTTTTCGAAGGTTAGACTCAGCAAGAAGGACCAATAATTTATGAAGTATAAACAACAGATTAAAAATCCTCACTTGAAACCAAGCTCAGCAAGCCTCTGTGAACACCAAGCGAAATGGCGGCTCTCGTCGTCAGCAACATGAGCAAAGTCGGCGAAGAATTCCTCCCCAAGAATATCACAGTAGGGTGAAAAGCGAACAACGGTATCCCATGCCAAATCAATAGCGTTTAGCTCCACATGAGCGAGGTTGTGAAGCATATAAGCATTAAGAGGCAAAGGTGAGTTTTTGGGAGACGGAATTTCCTTCGGGGAAACCTGAAGTTCACATAAAGGAGAACATAAACAAAATACGAGATGCCCGTCAAAGCAGGAAGCGATATAAGTAGAACGAAATAGAAACATACAAACCAGTTGAGGTTTAGGAGGACGAGCGGGTCGAGAAGGCGGAGAACAGACTCCAATAGGCAAATTGAGATTGCGCCACTTAGAGAAAGCCAAATGAGAAAGAAGTGATTTGGAAAGAGGGTCAGGGGTGTAAAGAACAATAGCACCAAGCTCTGCAAGAGAGGAAGCACACCCAATTGAAGCGTCAATATCGGTATCACAAGTAGATGAGTATTGCAAAGGTTCTGGGCCATTGGGTCCCCAAAAGCGGTTCTCGTTGAGTTGATTGTCTCTCCAGTTCTGGAGACCAGACCATACTGAGAATTGCGAAGAAGAAGAAAAAGAAAAGGGTTTGGGTTTGGGGAGAGGAAGAGATGAGGAGCAAACGTGTTTTAGTGCGGGGGAAAGCATTGCTGTCAGTCTGAGTCGGAGTTTGAGGTGCATTTTGTTTTGTTTTAGAGATGGAATAACCAGCGTCACATGTTGATGTCAGTGTCACTAACAATTTAAAGATAAAATCTTGTATACTAATATAATTACTCATAAACCCTTAATCACAATGGCAACAATGATAGATCTGTCCGCATTCACCCTTTAATTTGCTAGCAATTTTCACACGACTGGATGCCTAAGAAATTAGACATTAAGCTTGCCACGAATTACAAATAAACTTAATACCTAGTAAGTAATTTCTTATAATTATACAGACTGTTGGATACAAGTAAATTGTTTCCAACCATATCGCTGATTCTTGCCTGTAAATGATACAAATAAGTACTATACTGCATCCGACAAACAGACTCCCTTGGGCTGAATCATATAATAGCTGCCTCCGGTCTACATGCACATCCTCGGAACAGTTTCTCCCCTTCTCTAACCATATCAAATAAAAGTTGTAAATTTTGGACAACAAACTAGCCGGAGCTGGGTCAATCACAAACAAACCAGTCCAAAAACCAAATTCAAAAGATCCAAACAACCATGTACAAAAATCATTTTCATATGAAGTCATCAGAACTCCATTAACTTGAATTACAGACTATTTTTGTATAACACCAAAGAATTCTGAATCTGCAGAAGAAACTAAGATGAGTAGCGGTAGTTAGCAATGTACACAATCTACGCAAACAAACCAACTACTTCTAATCATTACCATATTCTACCGGATATTATACAAATTTGAGACAAGACAGATAAGCGACCCTACATACTAAAAGCCCTAGCTCTGACGACATCAAGAAACAGCCCCCACTATGAAGTGGTCAAATGGTTGCTGGCCTTGTGAGCTTTCCACTGTACACCAATACGCAGATTCTGATTCTAATCACGACCTGATAAGCTTCAGCCCAGCAAATACTAATAATCTACCCTAAACTCCAGAATCTGTCACATTAAATAAAATAACGAGTCAAAGCAAATATAAATGGTTACAAAATCATCTAGTAAGAAAGTTCAGATAGTCGATCACAGAAAAAAATACTAGTCAACTGCAGAATGCAGAAAGTAAAAGAAAAGGGGCAATTCTCTGCAAGCTGCTTGGGAGCTAATATATCAAAATTGATAATATGAATTCTCAACGACATTATTGATGAAGAGTCCAAGAAGCACACAGAGAGACAAACATGTATTTTACATCTTAACAGAGCTTCACAAGTGAGGCTTCAAACAGATATCAGAGTAAAACTCAGAAAACCTAGAAGAAAAGGAAAATGTATAAAGAAGAAAAATATGAAACTTACACAACAGAAAAAAACATGTTAGTAAGCACCATGCACAATTGATAAATAATTAAAATTTATTATATAAATATTAAGTAATTTATAAAGAGTTAACAAGAAATGCAAAAACAAATTTTAAGTCGGCCTGGGATCACATATTATGGGTAAGGCCAAAAGCAGAATCAGATGAATATGACACAACTAAGGAAAATTGTTTGCCAAATCGTGGCCGTAAAATCACACAAACAATCCAGTAACAACTAAGAAAATTGAAGATTCCAGAAGGTATAAGAACAAGAGATTGTTTTTATACAAGGAAAACAAAAAATCTCGAGATGTTAATTCTAACTTTTAACACGGCTCCTTTTCTTGCATTCAAGACTCCACTACTACATTGGTGAATAAGGCATGTACCAACTTCAGGGTTTTTGGACCCTTGAAAAAGCATTTAAAGAGAACCTTATTATATCTTATTCCATGAAATATATAAATGGTCCATGCAAAGCTAGCAAAAACGTTAAAGCATAACACAATGACAAGTGAACTTGATTTAGATAAATAATCTATTGTGACATTGACCAAAAACAATAGAAGGAAAAGTAGAGATTGCATGTCATTAATTGTTTGCAATTCCATGTGTTGTACGTTTCTCTAACCTTCCATAGGCATAAATTGCAAACAACGATGTAATTGACAATTTAAGAACAAAACATTTATCAAATTTTAGTGCTAGAAGTTGATAGAAATATCACTAAAATAAGGCACAAATATCATGAGCCACATGAAATGATGAAATTTGTTGTTGTATATGTCTGTATAACATCTCCATGGAGAAAATATAAACCACATCAAAAAATTCCCTATACAACCCCAAAAGTTACATCAGGTCCATCTTCAGTCAAGGTATAAACCATCCAAAAATATAAAACTCCATCCTCATCAAAATTCCAAAATATAGGAATAACTTTATATTTGCTTCTTCACAGGTCATGCTTGGTTGCTGGAGAAAATAAATACCCATTACAAATTCTACAGTCACAGGTTTGAAAACTTTACATTTAACAGCATACCCAAGTGCCTTCCATCCTAACACCCCACCTCCCTCTCTCAAGACTAACGAGGTATTCCACGTCTTTGTGCCAACTGCCAAGGTATAGCATGTTCTAGATAGATTGTGCATCAGATTCACAGAAATGCAAATCCAGTCTACTTGAATCTAACCCAATTTCCCCTTTTTCCCACTTGAAGAGCCAGTTATCAAATGTTTGGCTAGCATGGCAAATTAGCCATAAATGAAACCAACAACTTTGCACACACTCAAAGAACAACACTCCGTGACGACACTAAAGAACATGTGCTTGAGGGAAAAAGTACATATATACCCCAACCTAAATAATAACAGTCTTGTTTCCATCACAATAGACCAATGTCTGTGTCCATGAAATTCTCCAACATTACCATCAATTGCTACAATCAACCAACTAGTTAAAAAGCGAAATTACGCTATCTTTAACTCTATGCTGTCATAGAAGAAGTTATCACTGAAGACCATAACAGCAAATAAATTTTAAAAAGCCATATTTTATTAGAACTCAGAATCCCAAAACAGGGATACATGTATAAGAAGAAGATACTCAAACCCAAACATAAAATTAGCAGAAGTCAATTGAAAAGAGAGCTCAAACTATCAAATTACATACAAGTAGTATGACCTTACCTGGACAAGATATGTCACGTCCTGGGTGAATTCCCGCCCTCAGATCCAGATGAGGATGTTTCACTATCAGAATCTGCAAAAAGAAATAATAATAAAATCAGGGAGATAAACAGGGCAAAACATTTCGACAAAAGCCTTGAACTACTACTACTATGGATTTTCAACAAAGTTAGAGATACATCACAGTACCACTGGAAGAAGATCCAGAATCACTGCTTGAGCTGCTTGAACTACTTGACCTACTCCCATTATCAACTTGTTTTTCCACCTGAACTGGTGATGAAGAAGAGGCATTCCTTTCATCTACCAACAGAGAAAAAGTCAATCATCAAATCTATACCAACCAAGCAGGAATGACTAACCAAAATTCCATCAATACTTGTAACAAGAGACCCTTACCTGTTCTGATTTCTTTTGGCACCTCCGCCACAACTTGGACTGGGGCCTAGAAATAAAGGACAATAGAAAGCATTTAGCAACTTGACCCTCGTTGAAAAGGAACAGAGAGCAAGGATACAATTCAAGGCTTTACCTGTTGCTGGACAATCTGTTGAGCTTCTGCTCTGGCTTGAATTGCAAGCTCGGCCTTTCTCTTGTTCTTGCTCAAACTTTTCTTGTAGTTGGTAACAAACCTATCAAGCTCCCATAGAGTCTCAGCATCAACACTATCAATGTCAACTTCAATTTCATCATCATGTTGGAAGAGTGAAGAATTCCTCTTCTTTATAATCTGCACTATATTGTCCAGCTTCTCTGATGGTAAACTCTGCAGGTTTGTACTAAGCTTCTGCTTCTCCTCATATGTCATGTCCCTTTTATGTGGGTCCTTTGCCTTGGGCTTCTTAGGAACAGGGGTCCTACCCGAAGGAGTGAGACTAATGGGTTTTGTTTTTGGATCCGTGGGGTATGTCATCGATTCTGATCTATCCAAGATCCTCCTCACATCAAGAGGAGGTGGCAGTGGAGGAGCCTTTCTTGATGTGGGTGTATGAAAACTCATTTCATAGTCTGCACCAATCCTCATCTCACGATTATATTCTGACTCCATAACCTCCCACTTATCCTCAAATATCTTCAATAATTGTTCTGCCATTACATGAACATCTTGCCCTTCCGGGTTATATCTCATAGCATTATGAAAGGTAAGTCTAACATCCTCTGCAAATTCTTTTGGCGACTTGTACCAATTCTTGTTCAATCTTGATTTCACAGTTCCCAGATCCATTGGATGCTTGATAATGGTAAAGTAATCGTGCAAACCAAGACCCTTAACATCAACAGGAGCATTAAACACCCAACCATGCTTGTGCTTCATCAATTTCTCAAGCAAATTACTACAATTCTTGAAAACCTTACTTCCCGGTCCAAACCCATGTCCCAATTCCCCTCCTGCCTGCTTCTTCCCATTCAATTTCGACTTCTTGTTACTCTCAGCTGGTGGGAACTTATCTTTTGCAAGTAAAAACTCTGAATTTCTATAAAATTGATTGGCTTTCGGAGTCCTCTTCTCTTTCTCCACATGTTCACTCAGTGCTTGACCATTCTCCAACGTTGATATACTCAACTGATTCAAAGGCCTAGACTGCCTACTAATACTGATAGCCCTATGAGAAACTGGGACTCCCACAGAAGCCACCTCTGAATGAACCCTCTTCACTCCATTATCAACTCCATCATTCACTGCCACTGGCACAAGCGAATTACTAAACCCACCACTAATTTGCCCCTCTTTTGCCTCAATCCTCTTCACCAAACTCCTCACCGTATCAAGCTCACCTTCCAGCTTTCTCCTAATTTGACGCATCTCCTGCTTCGACCTTGACCCCAAATTAATCTTAACTTTATTCTCCAGGCCCGACTTCACCCCACCATTCCCCAAAGGCGCCGGCTCTCTCGTGGTAGAGGCCACAACCTGTTGCCTATTAAGACTAGAAGAGTCATCCGAGACAGCATCTAAACGAGAAATTAACGGTTGCTGGGCCGAATTCGTATCTTCTACCGCTAGGGTTTGGGTAGGCGCCTCTTGAATTGAGCTCGTGGCGTTGTCGTTGTTCTCCCCCTTGTTGTTGTCGTTGTTGTTCTCCTCGTTGTTGCTGTTCTCTTCGTTGTTGCTCTTGTTCTCTTCGTTGTTGTCCTCGTCGTTGTTGTTGCTGATATTCTTGCTGTCGTTGTTTTGGTTGTTGTCATCATTGGGGGTAATATTTGTTGTGACGGTAGCGGTGGTGGTGGTGGTTGTTGTTGCAGGGGCAGTGGTGGTAGCTGTTGTCGGGGTGGATAATGTTGTGGTGGCTGCTGTCGGGGCGGTTATTGATGTGCTGGTTGTCGTGGGGACGGTTGTGGTTGTTGTGGGGACGGTTGTGGTTGTGGTGCTTACTGCTGGGGTGGTGGTTGTTGTTGTTGTCGGGGCACTTTTGTTGTTCGCGGCGGTATTGTTTTTTTGATTCTTGGGACCTTTATAAGCTTTTCTTGTATAAACCTTGCTCTCCGAATATCTCTGCTTCTCTCTATTAGCCCCATCAGTTCCTCCTACTATTGGCCCCGAAGCCATACATACATCTATTTACTCACCAAAACCCTAGTTTACAGTACACAAATCCCACAATCAATTCAAAACCAACAAAAAAAAAACCCTAATTCCCACCGACAAACGCAACAAAATTTGGGTCTTCTCTCCGCAACCACAAGATCTAGTATTTCATAAACCTAAAAGTACTACTGCGCATGAACAAAACAACAACGACGACAACAGTTAGGGTTTCGAGCCTTTTACCTTTCGCTTCGATCAGATCTTCTCTCCAGTTTCTCTCTCTAGAAACTTTCTCTCTCTCTCTCTCTTACAGTATCCTTATCTTACAGGTGTACGGTGGCAGAGACAGTCGTGAATCGCAATTGATTTGCGAGAAGCGTGTGGGTGCACTAAAAGAGCCGTGCTCCAAAAGCATCATAGCGCAGATATAAGATGTTGGACTCACGTGTTTCTATGCCGCGTTGGTCACACGGTCCAATTAGACGAACACAGAGTGTATCTCGTGACGTGGACATGATTTTGGCAAAAGGGTTTAGGCTGTGGCGGGGACTTTTCAGTGTGCGATTTTAAGGAATAACGTCAGTCCATAGACTTGCGCGTGACTATCAGTTGCCAAATTTACGTTGAGGGTCAATGTAGGGGAGTGACCGGCGGGGTTTTACACGCGCCGGTCGTCGGCTGGTATGGTAGCAGTTTTTGATGGCTACACTACATACATTGAATTAAAGAGGATTTGAAGCCCAAATATGAGATTTGAAAGGGTTCACATGAACGCCAATCAAGTACGAGAACAAATAAATAAATACGTATAATTATTTTTAAGAAAAATAATACTACAGGATATGATATTTTTCATAAAATATAAAGGTATTTATTGAGTTTATAAACTCTAAAATCAGTTTGATTTATCTTTTTATAAAAATTTTAGGTTTATAAGTTAGACTTATAAACTAAAAAAAATAAGTTAAAGAGAGATACTTTATTTATTTATCTATTTATAAACATTTTGCTTATAAACTACTTTAATCAAGTAATACTACTACATTATCTTTATTTAATTTTAAAATTTTATCATATAATCTTATTTTTATATTTCAAATAACTTATGTTTCTATCACAATTATTCATATAAATTTTTAATAAAATATTTGTTTATAAAGTATTTGTTTATTTAATTATAAAATAAAATAATATTATTTTGATCATATTATAATAAAAAATTGAGTTAATATAATATATTATTTGATAAAATAATATAGTACATTTTTTAGTCATTTTAATAATAAAATGTATTTATAAGTCATATTTTACCAAACGCATCAACTACTTATCAGTCACTTATAAGTATTTTAACCAAACACGTAACTGCTTAAATTTCAAATGCTTATAAGTTCAAATTAGTTTAGAAGCAATAACTACTTATAAGCTAATTTTCATAAACTTTGTCAAACATGCTCATAATAAGATAAAAGATAATTAGGTAAAAAAATATTTTTAATTTAAAATCAACTAATCATATTTTGTCACATCAAATTGTATGAAAAATGTTGTATAAAAATGGTTGTATGTGAAATATTATGCTTTTAAAAAACTCAATTTCACAAACTCTTTGTCACAACCCCGACATAGCAGCTCGTAATTGGTCCGGTAAGACTCGGATCAATTTATGAGCTATCACATGGGGATTGTAAGATTGGATTGTAAGTGTAGTATTGTCCTAAAAAATAGGTTTAACATTTAATCAAAAAAAAACTATGACACGCTCACTATTAAATCTCAAAACATGGAAACTATGGATATATAATTTGGTTGAGACTTTTAGGACGCGTTTGGAAACCACAATATAATTATTATGGTGTGTAATTACTATTTTAGTAATTACATATCATAGTAATTACACAGTGAAATACATGACAGATTTGAATGTCACATCGTAATTACATAGAAAAAAAAATTATTAATAACAAATATTTAAAAGTAATATTACTTATTAACAAATATTTAAAATAGATATTATTAACTAACAATTTTTTTAACAACAACTATAATAATTTTATAAAATAAATAAAAATTAATTATAACTAAAATAAAAAAACAAAAAACTCTTTTAAATTAAAAAAACTACAAAATATTATGAATTTTTATTTAGACTAAGATGAATACAAAATATTTTGAATTTCTATTTAGAATAAGAAACATTATTTATTTATTTTTTTTATTAAAATATTTTGTAATTACACCCAATTTACAACTCCCATGAGAATTTTAAAGTGTAATTGAGTCTCTCCAATTACCATCAATTACACTTTAACCAAGTAATTACTTAGTTAAATAAGTATGTCTAACATAACAATTCTCACTAATTACACCCAATTCTAATTATTTTGTAGAAACAATTATTTGCCACTTTTTAATATCCACTGATGTTTAAACTATTTTAATAAATATTTTAACACTAAAAGATATTATAATCTTACATAAAATCGCAAATTTTATATATAAAATGACGTGACATTCTATATTAACTTTTAAAAGATGAATAAATTTAATTTAAATTTCCAGCTAAGTAATATCTTGTTATTTATGTAAATATTTCAAACCAAGGTGATGTTCTTATACATAAAGTCAGCGTTTGGTTAAGGTAATAAAAGATTAATGGGAATAAAAGATTAAGAGAATGTTGGATTATCTGGGTAATGAGAATGTTATATTACTA
>WYDK02000017.1:3828542-3840154 GCA_009867345.2 Toxicodendron radicans
GTGATGGGATAAATTTTGTGGATGCGAAAGCAAGAGAAACAAGTGTAAGTTGTTACATCATTTTAAAAATATTAATAAAATTGCTTATGCATATAATTTTTTATTTCTAACTTGTGTTTACATTTATATGTTATTGCAGGATAGGTGGAATTCCATGTTGGAGGAGGAGATGTCCCAGGCCGCAGTTGCCTCTGGAGGCCCTGTTGAAGTAGATCAGACAACCTTATATTTAAAGGTTGTCGGTGTGGAGAAAAAGCAAAGGGTCTATAGACTTGGCTCTCAGGCATATGTGTACTATGGCAGGGTCAATTCTTCAACAGTTGGGTGTTCAGACCCGAGTACCACTTTTGCTCAGACTTCAGCTCCGGAGGTGGCCCGCTTACAGGCTGAGATAACTGAGCTGATGCACGCTTGGAGAGTTTACAGAGCAGGTTTACACAGTCGGAAGATCAAAGGAAAGAGTTTGAGGCTTACGTCCAGAGCATGTTTGCCAGCTTGGGCATGCCTCATCTTCCACGTCGGTTTCCACCTGAAGAGGTCGAAAACACCCCCTCCACATGACTACTCTTATGTACTCTATTATCATTTTTCACTCATGGTTTATTATTATTATTATTGAGATTTTTTTTATTGAACTGAATATGTATATACATTTTTTTTTCTATATTTATTTATACATTTTTTTCATTCAATTTGTTGATTATTCCCATAAATAAATAAAAAAATAAATCACAATTTTTTTTTTAAATTAAAAAAAAATTATTATTAATTTAACGACAGAACACTAAGTCGTTAAATTTACGAACTTAACAATGGATTGACGACGGTATGTTAACGACGTTGACTAACGTCGTTATTCTGACGTTAAATAAAGATGGATTAAGGATGCTTTTCCGATGCACACGTGACAAATATCACTACCATATAGAGAAGGATTAGCGACCGTTTTGACGATGCAATTTAACAACGGAAAATTTCGTCGTAACATTGCGAAACAAGAGAACGGACTAATTTCATCGTTAAGCCGTCGTTAATTAACGACGGAATTTCCGTCTCAAGGAAGTCGTTCTAAGTCCATTTCTTTCCACGTTTCACTGACGGAAAATGTTGAAATTAACGACAGATTTGAAATTCCATTGTTGAATTGTTAACGACGAGCATTTTAACGACCAAGCCATTTCCGTTGCAAATTCGTCAGTAACGAAAATTATTAACGGAATTATCTAGTTTACCGACGGAAATGTCCGGGAAATGTCTGTCGGTAAACAACGGTTTTCTTGTAGTGATATATGCAATAACGCAGATTTGCACTCAGAAAAACAAGTTAAAACAATAATAATACTAGGTGCACACTATTTTTACACATCATTTCTCTTACATCATTATGTAGCAAAAGATGATTGGTTGATTTTAAATTAAAAATAAACTTTCACTCAATCATTGTTTGCCACATAATAATGATGTAAAAGAAATGATGTGTAAAAATGATGTGCATTTAATATTACTCTTAAAACAAAATACTTAGACTTAGTATAACAAAGAACCACTTGCTAGTTTATTATAGATAATTTATTATCGAAAAAAGCTAGCTATATTTTGCACACATACATATGGTTGCAGGTTCCTTCTCTCTCTCTCACATTTTTTTTTTTACTTGATCTAAGCAAAACTTCTGGAGTGATGGGCCACAAAGGCGTACATGAAGCAAAAAAGAAGAAAAAGAAATTAGAACATGTAATACAATTGAAAAGATTTGCAACCAAGGACTTGATTAATTAGAGGTTCATTAAGGGGCTATTGGGGGCTTCGAGACATGATGTGAAGGATCCGGTCCTCCAGGAGACACTCTTCCAGGATTAGCACCATCCCGTCGATAGGTGCGTACTTCTAAATTGTTATAACCTAACTCACGTAGAAGAAGGCGGCTGTCAATTTTCTTCAATTTCAGGTATCTTGCCTCACACTTCATCACAACTAGTATCATCAAGATAGCAAAGATTAGGATTAGAATTTGAGTGGGACGTTGATAAGCCATCCAATGCTTGGTAATTTGAAAACTAACACAGAAAGTGTTAAGTGAAGCGGATGAATGAAGTAGCTATGAGTTGCTGTATATATAGTGTGATAGAGACCCAAAACATGACAAAAATAGAGGTAGTGGCCCGAGATAGAGATGAGTCAGTATTTTTGTTTTGCTTCGAAGCTTTAATTTGTTTAATTTTAATCACAGCATCATAACGTAATTAAAGGCTCTCCATGGAGAAGACAAAAAATCCATGAATCTTTTCTTGACTCTATAATTTTTTCATGTTTGTGGGTCTCCCATTACCTGAAATCAATAATAATATAAAATGGCTACTATGGTACCATTATTTGCTTCCATTGGAGTGCTTATTTCTCTTCTCCATCTTCATAGGAGAGAGCATTTACAACTCTCTCTCTCTCTCTCCTGATCCTCCGACTCCAATGATAAGGCACTCAAGAACCGGGCAATCTTGGACGGTGTGGTTGACAAAAATTTAAGGGCAAATTATTGCCCCATAAAACCATGTCTAAAGGCCTAATTTCTTCAACACAACAGAAGCACATAAGAACAAGTAGTTGAATATCTTATAGTATTTGTTTCCATCCACCTAACTTTCTTTTCCTCCCGATTTGCCACGTACAGATTTGATTCTCCCACATAAATAATTATTGAGAGAATCACTTTCCTTAATTTCTTATGGACCTCAGAAGTCAGAGGGTATACAGTGCTGTTATATATTAATTTTTATATCCCTTAATTGGCACTAAGATTCTTTTTCTGTTTTTGGCTCATGTGTGACAATCTTGAGCAACTTTACCCAGAATCTTGACAAAATCCAACAAGAGAATGCAAGATTTTGCAGTGCTATACACAAGGTTATGCTAATATGGGAATTGGAAAGACGATTCACATGATAACAACTGATAAACCCTGAATGCTGATCAATTATCACGTCAAAAGTTTACCCCAAATGCAAAAGGGAACATGATCTGATTGTTCTTTGTCTTTGGTTTTTATTTGATTATATATTCTAAGAAAAATTTCTTAGTGATCTGAATTCACACACTAGAATAGAATACAGTTTCTATATGCTTCTTGTTCTTAGTTTTGGATTTGTATTTAGAACAAATTCGAGTAGAATCAGATAGAGTTGAAATATCTCAATTTCACAAAACTATATCTTCTCCCGAGGGATGATTCTAATCATTTGTTGTTTATATTTGTCATTTTATGGGATTTATTATGGTAACATTAGTCTTATTTTTATTTCCTTTTCTCTCTGTTTCATGATCTCAACTGCATAACATTGGACCTTATGCTAACTTCTGAAGAAAAATATTTAAGGTTTGACCCTTAAAATCCTCCTGTATAATAGAGGTTCATTGATACTTAATTGATGGTAAGTAACAACTTTTGAACGAGGACGTTGAGACATTTCAGAAAATACATTTATTCGAACACATGGTTAACAGAGCATCATTCAAATGGATGAACTGTCAATCATGAAACAATGTCGATAAGATTTCTTCAAATTGTTCTCTATTTTTAAGTAGCTTCATCAATCTTACCTAACTGAATAAAACGTCTGTTCAGGAATTCGTACAAATAGGTTGAATATATAATACTCGTATTATTACTACTTTTTATTCCTTGAGCTTTTTTCCTCACCATTCGCCACATACAAATTTGACTCTGAATCATTCAAAGAGTCACTTTCAAAAATGGTCCTAACAGTGTCTCTCTGGGTTCAAGATAATTTAATTATTTACTTAAACAATTAGCCTTATCTTCTCATAAGAGGAAGGGGATAGAGAATCTTAGCAAACATTAATATTCTAGCCATTACTATATTTGTTTCAAGGACACTCAAGTTAGTGGTAGTCAAGGTAGTGCTACAGAACTTTACAATATAACACAAATTCCAAACATGATCGGCTGTCCATTAATGGTTAGGAATATTATTACTTTGAAGAGTCAAAGTGTATCCTAATTTATCAATGGGAAATATTTTAACTAATTTCTGAATACCCTGTTGTCTATTTCTGTTAAAGGTACTTTAGAGTATAAAGAAAAGTAGCTTTATGCTCTTGAAACTCTTTCACAAATGCAGATAGAAAATTTTCTTATTTTCTTTATTTTGTCTTCACATGCGGAAGTGATTTTAACCTATTGTGAAGAACCAAGCAACAATTCAAGGAAATGTTTCTAAGTTACAATAATGCCTTGCCCGTAGACATAGATACTGCTGAAGTCATGAAATGTGTTATCTGGAAATCAATAGACTCGACCAACAACTATAATTATGCCAAGGAAAAAAATCTTCTAATTTATGTAAACAACCAAGGAATTTTGATTTGAAAAGAGTTTTTAAGCCAACACCAATAAGAATCTGCTACATTGTCATAAAAAACTTTAGAAATCCTTTAGTTACAGGGTTCCAGAGGGTTGTCTTGAACAGTTTTTGATTGACAGGTACATGAATTAGGAAAGTGAGCTGCCATGTTGAGCATATGTGACTTTAGTCTTTGGTTGTACAATATATAGCTTATCTGACGCAGGTGATTTACAATTTATGAATGAAGTAGAAAGAATATTACCTTTGGTAGAGGAACAAGTGGCAATCTCGGTCTGGTGATAAAAAGCAAGGTTTCAGATATTCCCCCATTCTGTTTGGCGTATTGACCTCAAATGCTTAAAAAGACCTCTGCCAACCAAAATAATAAATCCAACTAGCCATGCCATGTTGTGTGAGATGCTAAACCCTAGACTAGATGAATTCAAGGTGGGGAATGAGGAATCTCTGCAATCATAATAGGACTAATATGTCATTGAGCTCATCCGACTGCTTCATATTCTAGAGTTCTGTCTCCTGCAGCCTCCAAGGAAACTACGCCATATAAGGGCATTTGGTGGGAAAGGCATTGTAGCTATCATTTTCTCAGCTTCCTTCAGATGTCCATATTTGGCCAGTAAGTCCACCAAACAATGATAATGATCCATTTCTGGTTCAACCCCATAAGTACTTTTCATTCGGCCAAACAACTCCGTCCCTTCTGTCACTAAGCCACCATGTCTGCAAGCCGTAAGCACTGCAAGGACAGCAATCCTATCTGGCTTAAACCCCACAATTTCCATCTCTCTGAACTTTTCTAATGCCTGATAAGCAAAACCATTGAGTCCAAGAGCTGAAATTAGAGCGGTCCATGTGATTATGTTTCTATCTTCCATCGTTTCAAATATTTTTATTGAACTTCCAATGCTCGCACATTTTCCATACATGTCTATTAACACATTGAACAAAAATGTGTCACATCGATTTATATCAGTCTTTATGATGAGAGCATGAAGCGAACATCCCAAAGCAAGGTTGCATAGTTTGGTGCATGCACTCAAGAGGCTAACAAATGTACAATTGTCTGGATGGATATCAGCCAGTTGCATGTATTTAAAAAGTTCAAAAATTTCTGTATAATGACCATTGTGAGCACAAGCTCTAATAGCAGTGTTCCAAGATACTATGTCCGGTTCTTCAAGCAGAGAAAGCAACTTTAGTGCTTTATGATACTGACCCAACCTGTTATAAATTCCAGCAATGATGTTAGAGGGGACAACAGCAATTGGTGAGTTGAAAAGCGTTGCAAGAGCTATGGCATCTGATTTGAGACCATTTTTGGCATACGAACTCATGAGGGAGCTCAATACATATTCATTGTTCTGGTATCCCATTCTTATAATCAAACAGTGAAGCTGAGAAAGCTCTAAGGTAAATGATGATTTAAGAGCATGAGAAAATGTAAACTCATTCGGTTGGTAACCTAGTCGAAGCATGTCTATCAGTAAGAACATAGAAGTAGAAGAGTATTTATTTGCATAACCCAATATCAACGAATTCCAAGAAACCACATTCTTATCAGATATTTCATCAAATGACAGATGAGCATCTTCCAAATTATCACATTTCACATAGAAGTCAACTAATGCACTGCCCACAAAAACATCACATTGTAAACCAATTTTTATTATCTTAGCATGAACAGATTTTCCACACACTGGGATCTGCAGAGCAGCAATAGAATTAATAACATATACAAATGTGGTATCATTTTGAAAATCTTGATCCACAGACATCCTTAAGAAAAATTCCAATGCTTTTGCAGGTTTTTTGTTCTTTACCAATGCACCAATAATTGTATTCCAAGATACAACATCCCCAACATTCTGCTCGAACATTTTCTCCGCTGAGCTGATGCACATACATTTCACATACATATTGATAACAGAATTCATAACCGAAACTTCCTTATCAAACCCATTTTTAATCACTAAACCATGTATCTGATCTCCTGATTCCAAATATTGTTCACAAATAAATCCTGATAAAACACCCACAAAAGAACCTTCAGACAAAGGAATCTTTTCCCTGACAAGATCACGAAAGAAAAATATACAATCTTCAACAAATCCATATCGCCCAAAAATAGATATTATCGAATTCCACGTCACTAAACTCTTCTTAGGCATATCCTCAAATGCACAAACCGCCTCATCCAAGCTCCCATGCCTTCCATATAAACCTAACAAAGCAGTCCCTACAAAAGCATCTGCTATAAACAACCCATTCTTCACAATCAGAGCGTGCAACTGAACTCCCTTGCAAAGATCCAACAAATCACACGACAATAACCCACCCAACGTGAACTGGGTCGACCCAAACCCACAATTTCTCATATTATAAAACAATCTCCAAGCTTCCCCGACATATCCACACCTACCGTAACTACTAATTATAGTATTAAACGACACTACGTTTCTCTCCGGCATTTTGTCGAACACCTTACGTGCTGATGATAATTCACCAACTGATACGTAGATAGAAATGACATTATTAAAAAGGAAGGTGGTTTGGCTAGAGTTTGGGCCCAAAGTGATGACAAGTGCATGAAGAGGTTTGGTGTTGCGAAGGGAAGGAGACTTTGAACAAGATTTTAGTAGTAGTAGTAGACGCTGGTGCTGTTTCAAGAAATCTCCGCAAAGGTTCATAAAGGGCGGGAAAATTAGCTATAAATCCCAGCTAATTATTGGCAACTTGAATTTAATATAGTTTCTGGTTTACGGGTTACGGCTCATGGCATGGGTGAGGCAGGCTTGAAAAGTGGTTTTTGTTGAGGATGTGAATATTGCTAATACAATCCATCCGTTTTGTAAGTAAACCTTTTTCACTTAGGCCTTGGCCCAACAGAACAGATTCCATTAAGTTGAGTGTAGAGATATGACCTCTAGTGGTTGACATGTTATGAGATGAATTTCTTTTAGCAAAATAAATTGGTCTTGTTGACTTTTAATACTAAAATATTCTGATCCCGATGAGGATAAGAGCAGCCCATTTGCATTAACTTTTGTACAAAAAAGCGAACATAACGATTATAGGACTAGTAAAGTAATAAAAATTCAATAATATTATATTTACATTGTTTTCTTATATTATTATTTTATATCATATTTATATTTAATTAAAATATTATTTTTTAAAAAAATTATTTTTTTAACGAAATATAAATATGATGTAAGAGAATAGTATAAGGATGTGATGTAAATATAGTGTTACTCATAGAACTTTCACTTAATTATGTATATACTGTTGAACGGGATATTGTTTAGGACCACCGCCGAGCTTTCAGTTTGAACCACTAAAAGTAAAAAACCCACATGTGTCGAGTACATACAACTAGGTACAAGGATAATATAAGATGCATTCAGCCATATGTTTGCCTTGTCGATAATAATTTATCTATAAGAATGATGAGATCACCAAAGCGGGATAGTTAAAATTTTAGGATTATGTTGATATTTAAATCAACACCCCGGCAGCCTGTGGGTTTTTGGGTAGAAATTATTATGCGTTGACAGTATAGAATCTGATTCAATTATTTTTTATCCTTTGAAAAAGGACACATTTCCTATGCGTTTCGAACCAAAGATTTGATCCTGGGTAAAGTGTCATGAATATCATCAAACTATTATTAAGATCAACAGATACTAATTGCTTAAACAATTTCTTTTGATTTTGAACATATAATTAAAAGACAATTAAGGGGCTAAAACCAGAACCAGAAACTAATACATCGTCTATATTACTTCCACTTGATGTACTTTTCCTTCTATTGGATTGAACCACCGACGTAGATTACCCATATGATTTATTATGAGCAGCCATAACTTATTCTGAAACTAAAAAATATGAATTAAATTGCAAGTGCATTGGCTTCCTTTATAGGTCAACTAATTAATAAGAATTGGAGAAAGTGCATATATCAGTACTTATGAACCTTTTTTTTTTTTTTTGCCCTTTTTTTCACAAGTAGAAGTACCTTTTTGAACCAACAATATTGGTGACGTACAGAATATTGCAATACTATAGCTAGCTGAATTCTTAACAAGAATTACAATTCAAAATCACATACAAATTATAAAATCCTCATGTTCCACCTCCGTAGCTCATGCACGATTGAATAGCACGCGGCTCTGCTATAAATTCATTAAAGATAGATTCTTAGTGGTGTTTGGGGTCGGGTCCTCCAGGACTAATTCTCTTGGAGTCACTATAGGTAGGGGCAATGCCTTCATCCCCCATCTTTTCCTTGAGTTCACACGATTTTTCTAGCAGTTCTTGCAGAACTCGGGTTACATCTTTCCTCTCTGGATGGAGCTGAAGATTTCTAGCTTCAAACCTTGAGAATGTAAACAAAAGCAAAGTGAAACATATCCAGAACTTCAGGCTAGCCATATTCCTGTTGAGGCTCTGTATGCTATAGCTATATTGCAGATTAGTAATTCAAACTTGGAGAGCTAGCTCCTTATATAGCTATTCTTCTTATCTTTTGGATTTATATTCAAACAAAGTGGGAGTTAAATGGTGTATTTAGTTTTTCTTGTTTTGTAGTGCTGCCATGTGTCGAGTTCATATTAAGAGAACAATTTTTTGATGGCAGTAGCCAATGTCTAATCACATATGAGCTGTCCAGTTCATTAAATTCTCCAAGGATGGAAAATATATATACCTAGGACTCTTCAAATTTCATAAGGATTTTAGTTCCAACCGCATTGTCGTCAGCATTAATTAAGTGTGGGTCTAGTCAGTTGCTAACTTTTGGTTTCGGTGACACTTCTGATGTTTTAAAGGTTGCCCTCCAATGCAACTTTCTCCGAAATGTTTCCCCTGAGATTCCGAAGGGACAAACACGATTAATTTGGATTCTATAAAGCAAATGCACATTGCCCCCACCCAATCATTTTGCATGATGTCAAATACTTTTGAGTTAGCTTTTGTTTGTATTAAGCTTTTACTGCTCCCAAACAAACGCTGGCTAAATTAACTTTTGTTTTCTTGTGTATGGTGCAATGCTCTAAACACACTACAGAGAGAGAGATTAGCTAGAAAAAGAGAGGGATATATGGGGAGAGAAGGGAGATCAGAGTTAATGGATGGATCGGTTTTCGGTATATTTTACGCCATGAACAATCACGTTTATTCATTATTGTATAACAGTACAAGAACCGTGAAATATGAATTCGGCACCGTTAACTATAAGCTACAGCACACAGTTCACTGTTCAGTACATACTTTTTTGCTCTCTCTGCCCATACGTTTACACAAATAGACACGCTCAAAACTACAACTAAAATGTGACTTTTTTTTTTTCACTACTAGTAGAAATAAATATACCGGTTCCAAAAGTAATGATGATCTTTATATTTCCGGTATTCTTCTATATATATATAATATATAGGCGGCCTGCGGTTTTGCGGAGGCGTCTTGTCTTGTTTATACACATTAGCTACTTATTTACCCGCATATATCCCAGTTGCCAAATAATTCTCTTGTACTCCTTTATACTAAATAAAGTCCTTTTCTTCTCTCCTGTCTGCATAATCTCTGATGGTCAACCCACAGCGTAATTATTTTAAATAATTTTGTTTATCTAAACCAGATTGGTATCTGCGGATTCTCCTTATTGCCACAGTGCTCTCGAAATTTTCGGCCAGGATGACGCCCATAATTAATCGAAGTTCGAGCTATTTGATGTCATGATCGTCGTTAATGAGTCATTAAAACGATATATACTTGTGTTAATACATTGAATCGAGTGAATATAATCGGAGATGGGTCTGTAATTTACTGATATGTATGTGAAGAAAACTATTCAAATGCATATTTAAATCAAATAGATAATACTATCAAATATCTTGGAAGTTAGGGCCATTATCATCATGTTGATAAAGGATTTAGATGATTATACAACAAAGGTCTATCTATAATATTCAGTGACAATATTAATTGATATTGTAAGAGCTAAATATTCAAACTATTGTTCAACATTAACTTGACTGAAAACAAACGATAAATGTATTACATTTAAAGATGACTTTCAAAATGGATAAGATCATATACGAAGTCTCACTATTTATGTTGATCATAAATAGCTGGGCAATAGTGGATAATGTACAAATGCATGAACATGATGATGATCCTATCCAGTTGCCAAATAAACAGAGTTTAATTACGATTAGTACTGATTTGTTGCCTTAGGCCCCTGCCTCAATTTATATATTATTATATGATGCTGATGACATCTGCAAGTGCTAGTTACTGGATAATGAAGTCAGTGCAAGAGATAGAGACCGCCATGATCGATGTATCATTTTAATCTCAGGAGCAGCAATTCAGCTGAGACTTCTCTGACTTCCTACTAAGTAGTGCTTTATATTTTAAAATCCCACTACAAGAATTATTTATTATTCTATGAGCATAAAAGTCTTCCACCATAAAGTGAAGAGATGATTAAGTGGTTAACTTTCTTTTTTAAGTTTAATCATTCTTCAATAAACGTCTGTACACCTCATTCTTCTTCGTGCTCTCCAACACCACACCATCAGAATCTGAAGATAAGGGCTTCTTTATTGAACTACAGTCAGAGTCAGAACATAATTTGAAATGGTAATTAAAATCCGATTACCTTAAACTCAATATTCTGAATTACATCAAAAATCAATTGATCGTTCATTCGTTCTCTTTACACTTGAATATAATATTATTTATGATTAATTTTGGTGTCAGCAATATTCTTAATTAAGGGAAGAATATCTAAGAATCTATAAAGCAAAATATTTAATTACCCAACCATCCCTTTAATTACAATCTTATTAAGTGGAGGGCTCAGGCTCAGGCTCAGGCTCAGGCTCAGCTTACGTATTCAATCTTTTTACAATTTGGCGACACTTAAAAAAACCAATTGATTGCATGAAAATAAAAGTGGGTTGGAGAGGTCAAAGCCTTATTAAATTAAAGTATGAATTTTTAATAAGGTTAATGGCATGGGCGGAAGTGGAACATAGCGAACACTAGGCCGGTTGCTTGCTTGAATACAATCGAATAGATAATCTTCTAATTATTAATTTATTTATTTATTAAATACTAACTCCTTTCTTCTTTATTAACTAACCTTTACACTTTGGTAGATACTCTGTTATTTAGCATGCCATAGAGTTTGAAATTAAGTAATTAATTTAGAAATAAATTAATAAATAT